>VYZR01002474.1:244-29116 GCA_013400675.1 Oxylabes madagascariensis | reverse complement strand
GTCCCATTTTTTACCATAATTGTTTTGGGTTAACGTGAACTGGAACCAGCTGCTCTTCCCCTGATGGTGGAAGTTACCGTTTGGGTGTGAACAAAACGTGTGTGGCCATTTTTGCATTTCAAAACAATTACATTCAAAGTGGAGGCTGAATTGCTGCTTTGGAGGGCAATTGCTGCAGCATGTGGCTCTCTGCTTTGGTATTCAGCTCTGTGAAGGACAAAGTGGTTTTTTTCCACGGCTTTCCCTGGCTGGCTGTGTTTCTGTAGCACCTGGAAGCCCTGTTCCTTTTCCCAGGTGTTTTCGTGCATTTCTAACTCTCCACAGACGGGCCTGGTTATTTCTTATCTGTGCCTTTTGGCTGTTAAGTAGGTGGTGTGTAGCATGACTAATCCCAAATGTTCCATGTTTGCCTCTTGCTCCTCGCAGGTGCTCTGAAGCACCAGCCCATGAAGTGCCCCAGAGCTGTGCTCTCACATCCTCCTTCACACCGGGGTCCTCACATTTATGAGACTGGATAAGGGATTTTAAAAGATTTACTCCTGTTTTCCTATCTCTGCTGACAGGTAGCTCTGAGGAAGGATGTGTTTGTTTACTTAGAGAAACCTGGGTTTCTGCAGTGATGTCATAACAACACTTGCTCTGAATTTTTAGGGCTTGTTTTTCTCAGATCTACTGGTACTTTCTTATTAATGTTTGTGCTGATGCAGATATTGTGGCAAATTTGTCCTGCAAAGTGTCCCATCCTTTTTCCTTCTCTTTTCTCTCTCTTCTAGTAACCAGTTCTGTAACTAATGATGTTTGGATTGTGTGTTTCTACTTATGTGGTGACATTAAAAATACTATATATTAGTTTCCTGCAGATCTCTGTGGGATTTCTGCTCTGCCTCTCGTACTTTCACAGGTAAAGCTCTGAGGATGACTCATTAGGTGACTAATTAGATGAACTGCTACTCAGTTAATCAAGCTTGAGGTCATGCTGCTGCCTCCAAGAAAATGTCAGGCAGATCTTCAAGAGGGTTTGGTATTAAACTTTCCTATTACATGTCCTGGGATCAGTCCAAAGGCTGTGGATCCATTGTGTCAGGTCTCACCCAAAGGAGAGATGCAGGAGAAAGCTCTGGCTCTGGGTGAGCCGTTTGTTTCCCAAATTAGCAAGACCAATGAGGTGGGAAAACACTGGTGGTGGTTTTAGTTTGGTTTGTTTTCCTTTCCCTTTCTTTAAAGGGAAATGCCCCAGAGGAAACCTCGGAATTCTGGGTTCTCAAATCCCACCCTAATCAGTCAACCAGAAGATTTTCTTTGCTCTGGTGGAGCATCTTGGTAGGATTTTCTGGATGTTTTCTCAGGTACAAGGTGAGATGCAATGTAAAGTTGGTTGCCATGGATGTCAGTGACATCCAAAGGGATCTCAGTAGATCATGTGTGTTCCTGTGAGTTTTCTTTCCTTATGGCAGTGACAATACACCTTCAGCACTCCTGAAAGCAGAACTTCAGCTGAGGTGTCTGTGGATGTGTCTGTGCTCACAGGCCTTGCAGGGTGGGCAGGAAGGAAGCCCTAAGGTGGAGGGGGTGGATACAGCTTTGGGACACCAAGCTCTGGTTCCTTGCTGTGTCCTGTGTCACTGAGCTGACATTTGGGACAGGGCCACAAAAGCCTCAATGGCAAGTAGGGCTCTGCAAATGCCTTTACAAACCATAAAACCACATCTTGCCCCTGTGATTCCCCTCAACAACAATCTGTGAGGAGCCAAGCTCTGACCCAAACAGCCCAAATCTCACAAGAAAGATTTGTGCATACCCAGTACCACACCATTGTCATTGGTGACATTTGGGCTCCTCAATAACACTGGGATGTGCTTGAATGATAAAGGTGCTGGCCTTAATTTAATGTCAGATTTCGTGCCTGGAGCATTGCCAAGCTCGAGATAGATCACAGGCTTGACAGCACTCTTTGATGTACCACCTGCAAGGATCTCGTGGTTTTATAGCTTCTGCCTGTGGTGTAAGGACACTTCTCCTCCACAGCACATGTGAGAGGAGCTGGGCTCTGCTTGCAAAATGTGCTTCAGGTTGTGTAGAGCATTATCTGCTCTTGATGGAGAAACCAGAGCGTGTGTGATGCTCCCCTGCAAAAAAATCCTCCTTCTCCCAGTGCTGCTCTTCAGTAACTCGCTCTGAAAACCAAATACTGAATGTTTGGAAGTCAACTTTCCCCTTGCCAGCTGCACCTTGTCCCCATTGATATAAGACTTGAAAAGTTGGGGGTTTTGCACAGCTGATTCTGCACAATTGGCTGATCCATAGCTTATGGAGATCTCCACAATCACAGGATCAGTCTGTGGGTGTGCTGGCACACAGAGCCCTGCTCCAGAGCTGGCCCTTTGCACAGGTGNCAAAAAAATCCTCCTTCTCCCAGTGCTGCTCTTCAGTAACTCGCTCTGAAAACCAAATACTGAATGTTTGGAAGTCAACTTTCCCCTTGCCAGCTGCACCTTGTCCCCATTGATATAAGACTTGAAAAGTTGGGGGTTTTGCACAGCTGATTCTGCACGATTGGCTGATCCATAGCTTATGGAGATCTCCACAATCACAGGATCAGTCTGTGGGTGTGCTGGCACACAGAGCCCTGCTCCAGAGCTGGCCCTTTGCACAGGTGCTCGCTCTGTATTCAACCTCTGGAGCAGCATTTGCTAGCACAGCACACGGGATGCTCTTGGGAAAGTCATTTTTCTACCTCCCCATTTTATTCTGTGGCCCCTTTCCTCACCCATTTACTACAGCTCCATAACTTTGTTTTGCTGGGATGTGTTCCTGGTGATCACCTGGGTGTTTATCTGCCCTGAGTGCAGGGAGCAGAGGGCATGGGAAGGCTGCAGCTGCCTGAGCTCCCTGCTTTGAGAGTTCAGGCAAAACTCCAGTTTCCCAGGGCAGCAAATCCTCACTGTTGCAGGTTTTAAATGTGGCTGATGCCTGAAAGATCTGTCAGTGTCACCTGGGGACATGGTCACCTTTAGGAGTGTAATTCCCATGGGAGGGCTGTAATTCCTGCCTGGGATCACTCAGGGAATAAGATTTCTGTTTCCTTGGCAAGCCATGCAGGGTGGGTGATGTTTTGCCTTTTCCAGCCTAACTATAAGGCTGGTGATTTTCAAAAGGAGTAATTGGGAAAGAGGCTGGCTTCACAGCCCCATCCTAAATCTTCTGATCCCAGAAGAAATTCCTGCCTCCCAGGCAGTGCTGGAGGATCATTTTTGCTTGAAGCACAAATTCGAATCTGGCACAGGTTCGTGCTATAAATTTTGCTAATACCCAAATGAAAGACTCTAGTTGTTCATTTTAGAAAGGGGAAAAAAAAACCCCAAAAAGTCTGAAGGATTTATGATTGTCACTACCAACCTTTAAAATGAGGGTTACTAAGAATTTGAAGGGTATTTCCCATCTGATCTCCCAAGAAATATTGAATATATGGAGTGAGACCTGATCTCCAGGAGAGCTGAGCATTGTCTGGAAGAATTAGGCTTAGTAGAGAAACCATTTATTTTATACATGGGCAAATTCCAAGCAATTTGTTTGGCATAATGCAGTTTTCTGGACTTACGGCCATGCATTATTCTCTGACTCACTGCTCCATTAGATTAATTTTTATTTTTCATCAATTCCTTGGCTTTCAGATGCTGCTGATTTGTTAGGCTCACAATATTTTTTCTTTATATCTTGCCAGTTAATTTTCCATTGGTTATGAAAAAAGGAACTTGATTCAAGATGTGACCAGAATGAACAAGAAAGTAATTTGAAAACCATCCAGGCCTTAGGATTTTGCAGTGAATCTTTTCCATATTATATTTCCATTACATCTGTGTTATCCATTACCTGCATTCTGTATTCTACTCTAGTGGCTGCTCCCCAAATGGGTGTGAGTTTGGTTTGGCTACCCAGCTCCTGCAGAAAATTAAGGACATGATAGAAAATTCTTAGGAGTTCTTCTATGGAAATTAATGTCGTGGCTCAAAGGTTTTGCCTTTCCCCCCCTAGAACTGTAGTTTATAGCTCTTGATCCAGTTCCTCTCAAGGGGAATGTGAGGTGAGATTGATGTGGCATTACCCAAGCAAAGTATTTGTCATGCAGCATGAAATCTCATCTGGTCTGGCACCTTTTGCAAAGATTTTGTTTTGCAAACAAAGCATGGAATATGCAACGTAGAATTCCTTCATCTGGTGCTTGAATATGGTTTTTAAACAAATAAAATCGTATTTTAAAAAGACCTGCTCTGTACCCCCTGACTTGGGTGACAATTTGCTCGGGAGCTGGGCTCCTTGAAGCAGAGTTCAAATCTGATAGGTGTTAGATCTGAAAAAAGTGATTAATGGGAAAATTTCAGTTCCTGATAAGATGTAGAAGGAAATCTCTGACCTTCTAAACTGAGGCTGAGATGAACATTTACTGTCACCCGATGCAGCCTTCTGAGAAGAAATTGCTTTGCGTTCTTATCAAGATCTCTCTCACACTCTAAGTGTCAACAAGAGGTTTGTTTTCATATTTTCATAGAAGAAGAGAGAGTTAACAGACTGTTGGTCTGACCAGTGTGCTGGAGGGGTGGCAGCTTCACCCTCCAATCCACTGTCACCTTTGGAATTCTATAAAATGTCAAAGAAGTAAACAAAATTCCCTTCTTTTCCGGCACGACTCAGCGTGTAGGTGCAGTTCTTTCCTGTCTCCTATTCCTACACCATCCTACCTGGCCTTGGGCACTTCCAGGGATGGATTAATCTCAAAACCGTGCTCACTTCTGCTGCTGGGTTTCCTGAACTACAACCCTCTGTGAGCTCAGGCTCCAGCTCCCAGAGCATCTGAGCAAATCTTTAGTGACAGCTCCTCTTGCCTCCCGTGGACAACAACAGAAAACAGCCAGCAAAAAACTTGCTTGGATGGGTTGGTTTGAGGCCACATGGAGTCAGGGCTGGGAATGTGTTCTCTGGCGCTCGGCGCATCAGGTTTCCTACGTGCATTAGTCAGTAATAAATCTTTCATGGTAACAAGCTGTTTCATTTGCTCTCCCAGGAGAAGAGGGGGTGTGTGGATGCCGGAGATGTTTTCAAACGTAGTTGCAGCAGCCGGGCTTAATTACTGCGCCTCGGGTTAGATTAACTAGTTTTGGGGAAATAAGAAACTGGAGCAGGTGTCAGGTGGGTGAAGTGAGATGAGCTTGGTGATCCCAAAGTGGCCCTCCATGGTGGGGAGCCACTGACCTGCTCAGGTGAAGCATCACTGACTCGTGATGATCAGTCATAGAATCATGGAATGGTTTGGGTTGGAAGGGACCTTAAAACCCATCTCATCCCACCCCCTGCCTTGGGCAGGGCCACTTTCCACTATGCCAGGTGGCTCCAAGCCCTGTCCAACCTGGCCTTGGACACTCCCAGGGACGGGGCAGCCACAGCTTCTCTGGGCAGCCTGTGCCAGGGCCTCACCCCCTCACAGGGAAGAATTTCCTCCATATATTTAACCTAAATGTCCCCTTTTCAGTCTGAACCCATTACTCCTTCTCCTGTCACTACAGTGCAGGCACCCCAGGCTGTTGTGTTGCTGGCCAGTGCTGCAGACACTTGGAACAGAAAATCACTGACTGCAACATTACGGAATCGACAGTTACTTTGTTTTGTCAGGTTTTGTGGTTGGGGATTTTCCTTTTACTAAATCTGGCTGCTCTTGAAGTTTCTGTTCCCTGAGTGGAGCTGTGGTCTGGGTTTATGTGCTGGTGTTGTCAGACTTCAGCAGCTCGAAAGCAACCACATAAATCTGTGCCCACCACTGTGGTGCCTGAGAATGTGTAGAATAAAATCCCTGCCAACTTTCTGTGCATGTTACTGCCAGGCTGAATCACCTTGTGTGTGTTGGTGCAGAAAAAGGTGTCATTTTTGTCAAAACCAAACCTGTTTTTCTGACGTGACAAGAAATGCATCAGAAAAAAACTGCTTGAGAAGACCCCTGGAGGAGTTTTGTGTTTTAGAGGAGAACAGGATAATCTGATTCTCTCCAAGGCCAGCTCCAGCACTAGGAGGAAACATCACTTACCTCTTCCCAGAAAAGCAATGAGTAAAACTTCTTGACAGGTGATGTGCTCCTGCCTGAGCTGAATAGATTCAGGGGCCACAGAAATGAAATGGGAAGATCACTGATATTTTTCTTTTCTACCCAGTGGAATGAGCTGTTATTAGGGATAAAAAGAAGTGACATTTATCTCCCTCTTCCCACTTCATTAGGTAGGACTGTACTCCCAGGAGGAAAAGAGTGGATGGAGTCCACTTGCTGTCTGCAGCTTTTACTGCTCTACAATGTTCTCCTTTTAATCACACAAACATTGTGCTGTTGTTGTTTGCCTGGGGAGCTTCATTGGGCCCTGAAGGACAGAGGCACCACAGACGAGGGCTTGCTAATACTCCATAAATATTGATATGAAGTGCTTGAGAGAAGCATGGAGGCCACATTTTAGCGAGCAAAGTGGGGTTTAACAGGTTGGAAGTTTTGTTGTCTCTGAGAGGATTTCCTGCTTTGGTTTATTTCAGGCTGGAAAAGCTCCTGGGAATTGCAGAGCCTGGCTGAGAACACAGGACAGGGATCTCTTACAGCAGAGAGAGGTGTTTCTGATGGCCAAGCAGTAGCTGGTGTCCTGAGGGTGATGGACTGCACCTGCTTGGAAGAGGGGAGAAAAAAAACAGTGTTTTCCAAAAATGAGGATGTGAGGAATGTGGGTATTAAAGAGATGATAAAAGCTGGCATCGGACTGGAGCTGAATCCCCATTTCCTTGCTGGATCTGGTGCTTTACTCCCCAGAGTAGCACCCTGGATTTGTGGGCTCTGATTAAACCTGCAGCAGCATTTGGGAGCTGAGCTGCCCCGTGCTGTGGATCTGCATCCCCTCCTCTCCATGGCCAGGCAGCTCCTCTGTCACCTCACCCTGGGACAGTCCCCTGTCCCATGCAGGTGTGATTGATGTGTTCAAAACCAGCCCAGCACAGAGCAGCCACTGAGAAGGGACCATGGATGTACTATAAAGTGTGGAATTATGGATATGTACCTACAGCTATTTACATAATGCACAGCAGGAGGAGGTTATTTCTAAAACAACAAGGAAAAGCTTTTCCCAAACGTTCTGACTGCTGTGTGCTACCCAGTATCTGAAAAAAAAACAACCAACCAAACCCAATCTAACAACAGAAAACAGAGAAAACACTGAACAATATTTTTAAATTAAATACAAGTTGTTCCCTGTCATCACAATAGTCAGACTCCATTATTACAGCGTCTGTATATGAAGCACTTGTGAGCTGATTTAATCCTGATTCAGTTATGGGCAGTGTTCTTCTGCCCTCCTGATGGACTCATTTTTTGTCAATTAATGCTCATAGCAAAGTATATGGATGTAATAACTCCTTGCAATTGCAACCCTCATGGTTTTTATGACACCAAAATAATGAACTGAAAACATGCATGTGATTACACTCGCAGCTACAAACAGGAATTAGTTATTATTCTTTCTTTGGAGGTCTTGGAGGCAATTTTAATGGCCATGCATTATTAGAATGGTAAAGGGGATGAAAGACACGGAGCAAAGCATTTGTCTGGTCTGGTTTTATCCTATTTTATGGTAGGTGGGGATATTTGAGAATCACATAAATGGATGCTTTTCCTAAATTATGATATGAAATAATGGAAGTGTTTTACTAAAACACATCCAGGCCATCATGAGTTTGACTGGTAAATCAGCTGAACAAGGTTGAGGTTCCTGCCTTTGTGCTTTATCCTCCTGGCTAATGCAATGGCTGTAATGATGGAATAAAAACCATGTGAGCCCTTCCAAAATTAAACATTCCTAAAGAGCTGGAATATGATACCCTCAAAATATCCATATGTTATCTTGGCTTGGAATGAAATGCATTATATGAAATTGAAACATGGGAAAACTATGCTTGAACAGGAAATATGTTTGATTCCATTAGTTTTGAAATGGAAATGTAGCGCCATCAAAGCCCTGGTAAAAAGAAAACAGGCTGGGAGGGAGAAACGGATGGGTTTTATTTTGCAGAAGAGAAAGACCCTGCAGTGTCCCGAGGGTTGTGGCAGATGGGTTGCAGATCAGGAATATTGCATTTTTGCAGTATTATCCTGTAAGGCTCCATCCAAGCAGCACCTTTGTAAGGGCTCCCAGCACAGCAGTCAGAGCACACGAATCACCCACCTGGCACCTGCTCTGCCAGCTGGGCTGTCCTGCCTCCTGTGGGCACAGCAAGTCCCAGGGAATTCAGTTTATTTCTCTTTCCACTATTCCTTTTGTTCCTGCTTCCCCAATTACTTGAGCAATGCGATTATGGTTTGTTATATTCTGTGTCCTTGGTACCCACTGGCACTAATGAAGGGGTTGGAAGTGCTGCCCTCACTAAAGGGTTAAAAAAGTAAGTAAGTTAAATTCCAGGGAATTCAGAGTATGTCTGTTAAGGTTTGGCAAAACAAAAGGCATCTGATGCTATGAGTTTGAGTAAAATGAAGCTTCATTCTCCCTGCGGCATCTCTCAGCCTGGATAAAAACAGTCCCTGTCCCTTGTTTGAACTGCTCAGGTTCTCTTACAGAGGTGCTTATGATGAGCTTGGGTTTGCAGGTGCCAAAAAACTGCATAAAAAAAAACTGCATAAAAAAAAACTGCATAAAAAAAAACTGCATAAAAAAAAACTGCATAAAAAAAAACTGCATAAAAAAACTGCATATCAAAAAACTGATAAAAACTGCTGCCAGGGCCTTCAGAACTCAACAGCTCATCCCCAGGTCTGCCAGGAACAGCCCTGAGGATTTGCTGAGTGGCGGTGCCAGGGCTCCCACGGGAAGGCTGAAGAGGGGCTCTGTGCCAGGACAAGGGGGAATGGCTTCAAACTGCCAGAGAGAGGCTTAGGATGGATAAACTGAAGGAAAACTTCTCTGTGAGGGTGCTGAGTCCCAGAGAAGCTGTGGCTGCCCCATCCCTGGAGGTGTCCAAGGCCAGGCTTGGAACAACCTGGGCTAGGGGAAGGTGTCCCTGCCCATGGAGGGAAGGAATGAGATGAGTTTTAATGTCCCTTTTGACACCAACCATTCTGGGATTCTGTGATTCCATAACCAACAGCACTTTGTGCTCAGCTCAGAGAGTGCAGTAATTTTTGCAGGTTCTAAATACGGGTTTTATTTTTCCTGCCTGGACTGGGAGCCTGGTGGGGCAGGGGCAGGGTGGTGCAAAGGTACCTCAGTTCCCTTAAATGTATTGGAAATATTAAGAGTGATCTGGCCATGGCACCACACAGTTCCAAGTACATAAATTCTCTGTATTTATCCATGTTTCCCAGCTTCTGAAAAGTCTGGGAAGACTCCAGTTATGAGTCAAACAGGTTAGATAAGGATGTAATTTTTATGACATCCTTATGCTTGGAGCTGCTTCTTCTGTTTTTTACCCATGGGCCAATAATGACGGCAAAGCACCCTCAAAAACCAGCTCTATCCACTTCTGCTAAAGTTCTCACCAAATAACCCAGCCCCTCCCTTGGACAGCTCTGCACCAATCTGTGCGTGGCTGTGGCCACTTCCCACACACTGAATAATTGTGGTTTTCTAGAAAAGCTGGTGTTTATAACAAAAATTCTTTATGCTGTGGTGCTGACCCCCGGTGGCTGCTGCCTGTTGTCTCCTGCTGTGCTGTGGGAAAACTGCTCCTGCCTGGATCCTGACGTCCCATTAAGCACCTGGTTTTAAGTAAAAAGGTTTTGGCAATAAAAAAAAACCCATGTGTTTCTCAAAATGTATTCTGAGAGAGAGCGCAACTATTCTCCAAGAAATATAAAACTGTTTTTCCTTTCCACCCCTTTTTTTTCTCCCCCTCCTTTTTTTTTCTTTCCTTTATTAAATTACTTTTTCTTCAGCTTGGGGAGCATATTTTCAGTGGCCTATTGCAGACCTGAGAGCAGCTTGTTTTTCATCAGCTTATATATCAGTTTTCTGCATGCTTAAGATGCCAATAACACACTGACTTGAAAAATAATGAGCCGTCATCATAAATTCCTATGGATTTATCAGGCTGGGGATGGCAGCCCCAGCTGAACTGGTTACTTTAAAAAATAAAAGTAGGGAAAATATTTATTGTGCTAGCATTTGTGTTTCTGAAGGTTCTCTATTTCTCAATTCCATTTCTTAATGGAAAGAAGAGATTTTCTTGTTTCCCCCTTCTCAAAATTCAGGGTTTTAGTAAACAATGTGTTAAGCGCAGCAAACACATCAAATGATAAATGCCAGCCACACAAATTGATAAGGTGGGATTTGTTTCCTGTAAACAGCAAAATGCTGCTTTTGCTGATAAAAACAAAGCTTTTATCTTCAAGGCAAACAGTAAATGAACTAGAAAGGTAATTTAACACTCACAGTTGTTTAAATGGGATTAACTCCTGTGAAGATTTATTACACACACATGGGAATCCCAGAGAAGGCATTTCAAAAGTGAGGTGTTTGTTTGGTTTTTTTTTTCCCATGAAGTTCAGCATTTTAGTTAAAATTTGATATTCATTAGAATCAGAGATGGATGGAATTTGTGCCAGTGTTTCGTGAGGCTCTTCCTGCCATTTAATATTTTAATGTTCACGATGTGAGAGGAAAAAACAAAGTCAACATAATCTCCAGCTTTGATGGCAAAAGGCGCACAAGAAAGTTTAATATACAAATTAGCTTCTCCAGAATCCAACTGTGTGGCTCTAATTACATCTAATGCTAATTATCCTATTGATCTTAGCATTTTACTGTATTCCAGCTACGACTATTGCCAAGCATTAATCACACATTTTAGGCTCCTCCACATAAAACCCCAAACAGGCTGGGGCTGCTGCTTTGCCTTGGGAGTAGAACAGGGGGTTTAGATGTTTTTTATCTTTTTTCCCCCCTTCCCTTTCAGTTTTTCTATCCCAACTGGCCCCAGTTACCTGGGAATGCCCAGTGCTGTTTGCCTGCTCTCCAGGAAAGTGTTTTTCCCTGCGGAGAGAGGGATTTTGTTATGCTTAACTCTCATTGAGCTGGGTAATGTTCCACTTGAGGTTTGCAGCTTTCATTCATACTGATTGAATTAGGGAATCGTGGCTTAGACGCTGTCGTGGTTTCCCCCCCTCCTTTCCCTTGGGGAGGGTATTTTGTAATAAATCTGAAATGATTAATGAGAGAGTGGGGCCGTGATAATTTCTTTTGAGAAAGGCTGAGTAGAAACTGTGCTCTGAAGGGGGATTAGGGGTGTTTTGGCTGCGCTGCTTCTCTCTCCTTTTGTCGGGCCGTGGCAAGGGTGGGTTTGGCAGCCTCAGCTTAAGGTCTGGAGTTGGGCAGGGTTTCCAGGGCTCGACTCTTCATCTGCAGGATTTGGGCACCTCAAACGCACGAACGGCTGGTGCCGCTCTCGCTTGGCGCCAGAAGTGGTTGATTTATGGAATCTCTGGGAAAAGGCCAGGAGAGGGAGGCAGAGTACGCTGCAAACCGAGCTCCCGGCCAGCCCGGCTCAAGTTAGGCTGAGTTTATGCTGTTAGAGCGTCTGGGATGCATCAAACCCCCAGGGCAGGATGAGTATGGGCCTCCCTCCATGTCCCCGACCAGAGCTGGGCTCTTACTGGGGCTCCCAGTACGAGATGCTGCTGACTCTCCCTCATTTCTCTTATAAATACATATTATAAAATTGGCTCTTGGCAAATATTAAGATGAATGCAATATGTACAATGTTAAAATAACTTTGCTTTTATTTCTGCTATTAACAAAACTTAGACATAGTAGTAGTGGTAGCTGATAGAGTTATGAGTGAACTGTCTGTTTGCTTGGGATAACATCCAATAAACATGATAAAGACCCTGCTACTGATATGCCAACTATCAGCATCTGCTGTCTAAAGAAAGTATAGACCAAGGCCCAAACTAGAAGTGATAAAGAGAACGGACTAAAACCACGACCAAAAAACACACATGCTCTAAAAAAGGCAGACCCAAGGAGTGGCCATGCTGAACAGTTCCTCGAATATATAAACTAGCTTATAGAAAAGTATGAATATGCACAATGGTCTATGAATATGCAACAGGCTGATGAAATAGAAAAGGTATTTAAGGAATGTGTCCGAAGATAGCAGGGGGCTCTTGGCTTGAGTGCCAAGCACCCGACCGTTAACACTTTGCTTTATTATCTCTGCCTCCTGTCGTCTTTTATTAAACTCTTTTAAATTTTACCTAAAAATGAATCTCGTTTTTCACACTTGTGTTACGGAGTGAGGCTGTTTTGGGCTTCAGGTGACCCCTCCATCCCTCCTTTCATCCCTCCTTTCATCCCTCCATCACTCCTCATCCACTGTGCCCCTCTCAGCCCAGTTTTCCTCCCCTAGCTCCTGACATCCCAAACCTGTATGGGGCAGATCCTGGGCTGCAGTCAAATTCCATGAGATGATAGCTGGTTCAGGTTAGCTCATCTGCACAGATTCAGCTTAATTTCAGGGTAATTGGGCTGATTTAATGTGATTTGATGATTATGAGCAGCAGCATTTGGTTTATCAAATAGGCCAAATTAGATGTAAATCAAATTTGTCCTGAGAATTTGAGCTCAAGAAATGTTCAGGTGTGAGGGTGACGTACTGGTGATCTCACCCGCAGTGGGGAAAAGAAAGGAAATAAAAACTTGAAAGTCAGAGCTTTTGTCTTTATGGTGTTTTCTGTTGTGAAAAAAATTCTTAGTTTTATGAATTGAAGCCTCCCAAAGTGAATAGTGAAATCCAAAGAGAAAAAGGATTCTTCTCTCAGTAATAGCTCTGCAATCTGTTTACAAGAAAAAAAAAAAAAAAAAAGGGCATTTTAAGGAAATAAAAAGTATTTTGGGAAACTAGCTCTTATACAAGAGTCACATCAAGGGCCTTTCGTGCTTCGGGCAATCAGTCCAAATTCATCAGTCAGTTTCTCTACAGCTATGGCCTGTGTAAAAGTTTCATTTCATGTCCCAGGCAACCTTGAAAATTCTTCTGGGCTGCATCAATTTGATTTAATTCAGCTTCATGTAAGAGCAGATGATCTCAAATCAGCCTGGAGCACCCACACTGTGCTTACTGCAGGATTTTGGCTGGTGCATATTTAGAATTTATGCCAGGACAGCTGTGACCAAGGCAATGACAAAAGTCTTTGCGCCAGGGGTAAGTGCAAGGAAAAGGAAATTCCTGCTTGGTGTTGCTTGCAGCACCCCAAGGAAACATGGAACCACCCAGGTCAGAAACAATTCGCCCCCAAATAAATCTGTGAATGAAGCTTAGGGCAAGCTGTGCATGGAAGTTCTTGCCAGAGGAGAGGTTTTAGCTAAATAAAGTTCTGGTGAGCAACTGCACTATCCCAGGCTGCTCCAAGCCCTGTCTAACCCGGCCTTGGACACTTCCAGGGATCCAGGGGCAACCACAGTTTCTCTGGGCACCCTGTGCCAGGGCCTCCCCACCCTCACAGGGAAGAATTTCTCCCAATATCCCATCTAACCCTGCCTTGGGGTAGTATGAAGCAATTCCCCCTTGTCCTGTCCTCCAGGCATCTCTCTCCAGCTCCAGTGGCCCAGGTGGGATCAGCCTGAGAGCCGAGCTGGGATTACTTGGTGCTTCTCTGCCCTGCCGGGTTTTTTGTTTGCAGCACAGGCACCCCTCTCCAGACTCACCTCTCTCCACAAACAGCCTGAAATTTCACTATGACATTTTTCATTAGGAAATTAGCTCCATGTGCCATTTTCTGCTGATGTCACCATTTCCCCCCCTCCTCTTTACAAGTCTGAACCTTCATTAGGCCAAGGCATCGTCTCAGTGATGATTTTTTGTGGTTTAATGGTTTACTCAGACCTGTCCTGTCCAGTCCTGTCCCCCGCGACGTGACAGCCCTGCCCTGGCTCTCCTGCCCAGGAGAGCTAATCAGAGTGCAGGCAGCTGAAAGGTCACTGGGATAAGGTGCCACATTCCCGTGGGGAGGGACCACGACACGGTGTGACCCTGCCCTGGTGACAGACTGCAGCAAAAATGTGGAAGGATTGGCATTTGCTGGAAATCCCTCCTTACAACCTCAGTCCCTGCAGTCCCTGAGCGCTGGAGGGGTTGTTAGGATGAAGAATGTCTCCTTCCATTTGTTTTCCCATGTGGAAAGAGGGGTGTCCACTGTGAGATGCTGCCCTCAGGGTCTATTTCTGTGTGCTGTGAAATGTTTTTCAAGTGTCACCTGTGGTGCCGTAATTTCCTTTAATATGCAGAAATAGTTCTGTGATGAGGAGAGAGTTGCCAGGGCTGTTGTATTATGGTAGAGTGATGTATTTGAAGAAGGGCATTTGTCTTATTTTCTGGGGCTGTCATGGTTAATAAATGGATGAATAATTAAGTAAACTTATCCATAATTAACTCCACAGCCTGCGGGCATATGACCAATTTGGACAAACCTTTTGTTGAGGAACATATATCTTGGAAGAAATCTCAATTCTTTATGGAAGAGCAAGTTTCTCCGAGCAAATTCCTTGCTGAATTTACAATTAACTTAATAAATAGCTATTCTTCTGTTTGTATTTCTTTTACAAATATCCTGTATTGCTTTACTACTGATGTCTCACTGCTACAGCTCATCCTGCATGCCATGATTTATATTTCTCTGTCCAATGCTTGAAGCTTCACTGGGTTGCTGTTACTATTCCATATAGAAAATTATGTAGAGAGTTGTAAAAGTTCTTGATTGAATTTCATATGTAAAACACACCACGATTCAGGGGAAATTAAGGGCTAATAAAAGAAGATGTTTTTCGGTTTGGATATTTTTCAACCTGGAATTTTTATCTCTTCAGCTTTGGACCCAGTTTTTTTGTTAGGCTTTTATCACCCTTTGTTTTCATTAACATAAAAACCCCTTCAATGGATATTGGATGAAGATGAGTGTTATTGCAGGTGTATTTCAATACCAAGACTCAGTTTTTGGGTAAGAATCGGATCCTTGAGCATTCTGGAAGTATTTTAGCAGCTCTGGATCCCCTTTGCTGCTCGGGCTGGCCGTGAGCAGCCGGGTCGGTGGAGCATCTCCTCTGTTGTTATGGGAACATCAGCAGTGGGGTGCCAGGGAAGGCAGCAGAGATGGTATTTGTTGAATGACATGTAAAATCAGGTTTTGCTATTCTCCTCAGAGAGACTTCCACTCTCGCTTTTGTAGCAATGCTCTGAATACAGGATGTTTGGTGATGTAACCTGTGCTGGGAACAAATACTCTTTATTTCCATGTGGAATTGCCATCTGGGTGCTGTAATTTGGGGCATGCATCTCCATCCTTTCCTGTGCTATTGCAATAATTCACTCATAGCTGCTCAAGATGTGAGAAACCAACATTCACAGCTCCCCAAAACCTCCTGGAGTTCATTGAATTATCAGGGGCTTCAGGCCCTGAGGTTCAATGCAGGGTCAGCAGTGCTACACCACGCCTGTTTCACACTGCTCAGGTGTTTAATGCAAACCAACTTGCATTTTGCGTGGCATCTCCTCTTTGAAGCATGAATAAAACCCATGAGGTGAAATCCTGCGGGGTTTTAGGGTGAGGGCGTGCAGACAAGCCGGCTCCAGTGCAGCTGCACTTTGAGCCATAAATATTCAGAGGCTGGGGGTAAAACTTCTCACCCGTGGGTGGAGAGGCCCTCCAAGCACAGCAAATCCTGCTTTGCCCAGCTCCTTCAGCCCAGCAGATGCTGCTCATCCTTTGCCATGGTGGTGCCTCCCATCCAAGGCTGGCATTGGAATATGTGGTCGTAGAACTTCCTGACCAGACAGCTCTGTGCCTTGTAACTTTTGGAGACTATTTCAGTATAAACTCATTTTCCTCTGTTTTGGCTGGAGGATTTGTGAGCTGGGTAGTTCAAGAGTTTATTTAAAAGACTTTTCCCCACTTTCACACAAGACAAAGCCTTTGACATTTTACAGCCCGTTCAAGCATCCAGCTCAGAGCTGCAGCAAAGTATTTAATTTCATTATTTTCACTCCATCTTCCCCCCTAAAAATGTTTAAAGCACGCATACCATTAGAACTGTTTGAATGCTCCACAGTAAAACTGCAGGAACTTTGGCACTGCATCTGATTGGAAATTCAAATGGCATTTGCTGGTAGGGATGTAAATCTGTCTGTCAGCACAGGGCATGTGAGGAAGAAGGTGGGGATGATGTTACCAGAGTCAGCGTTTGTGTGATCATTTCGTACATGATTTGCAGCACGGAGAGTTCTTAGCATGGCTAAACCTCGTGTTTTAAAGAATAGAGCGGGGGAAATTGGAGATGATAATTTTCTTTTCTGAAAACAGCGATTTGTATCTATTTCCTGGGTGTTACATTCACAGGTGCTGAGAATTCTTAAGTCTAATGCTTCTGGAAATTTCCTACTTCAGTTGTAGCACCTGGATCTCCCCAGGTCAGGGAGAGGTGATGCTGAACAAGGGGTTTATGCTTAGGTACCTTCCCCCCCACACACATTTTGCCTTCCAGATTTTTTGAGGGGCTTAATTCACTTGATTATTTCATATAACTGCAAGAAAAATCAATAAACAACTGGACATCTCATTTTTTTTTCTTTAAATATCAATATTACATGGTTGCTATTATTTTTTCACTCTCCTCTTCCCTGCTGTTGCCTAAGCAGGGAAGAAGCGGATACTCGTTAATACGAAATTTAAATTTGTTGATCAAATTTGAGAGAGACACATGAATGAAAGAGAAAATCCAACCCAGCATTTTCAGTATTTTCAGCTGGAACACAAGGTAAAAAGAAATTGAAATGCTGCAAGCAAGAAATGCAAATATATATTTTTCCAGTTGATGAACTGGAAATTTGCTGGTTTGGAATTTGATTTTTTTTTTTGACCCAAATGTTGACTTCTAATTTAGTTTTTTCCCTAGTTTTGTGTATCACTAACAGAAACATATTGGATTTGATGAAAGTCATGGCCTTGTAATAGACATAGTTTTTAAAGGGAGTAAGAACAATCTGGAATAAATCTGTGTTTTATTTTCCAATCAAAAACAAGTGTTCTTCAATCCAAGCTTCTGGTCCTCCTGGAGAGTGGAGAGACTTCACAAATGTGCTCCTGCCTTGGATTGAGAAGGGAACAAATGAGACACCAGGTAATAAAAATCAGCCATGCAGTATTTGAGATAACTCGGTTTGTCCTCATTCTTGTCAAAGACACAGATCCCCAGTACTCAGCTCAAAAGCTCATCACAAGAAATCCTCTTTATACCTAGGAAAAATTTCTCCATATGGTAATGTCATCACAAAAGAACAACAGTCTTCTATTGATTATCCCTTGCAGGTATCCCAGTAATAGAACCATTATATAAAAATTTAGTCTCTTAACAATTCCTTGTTGCAGATCTGATTGAGTTTTTTCTTCCCTGCTCTAAGGGAAGCACTTCATTTTAGGGTCTGTTTAGCCACTGTGAATTGCAGAGGAGCAGGTGTGTAAAGTCTGAGTAACATCTGTGTGACTGAGGCACAAAAGGTTCTGGCCGTGATGGGGTAATGGGCAGGGATGTGTTTGGGGACGTGCTGGAAGGGTGGGCACGGATCTCTCGTGGTGCCTGGGCTCACATCCCCCTCTCCCTCCCTGGCAATTGCACTGCTGCCTTGGCTTCTTGAGGGGAGTGCAAATCCCAAACCCACCTGGGCAAAAGGCCTCTCCTTCTCCCAGAGTCAGCTTTAACCCAGCTCTGATCTGCCAGGTTTGCCAACAGAAGCTGCTTTTTTCCCTGTTGGCACAACACTGGCTGTGCAGCTGTGGGTGAGGGAGTTTGGACTGTGTAAGTACTGTGACGGATAAAACTGGGAAAAAAACCCCAAACACCATCCTTGTCTGAGGAGCTTTGAGTGTTTGGGCCTTTCTTTCTGATTTGAAAGTAAGAATGAAGTCAGAAATGAAAATTTTTAGCTTGAAAATTCCAGAGGTTTTATCTGCAGGCTGGGGAAATATGTCTGGAGAAAAAGAAGACTCAGAGGGGGAATTTCCTGCTCTCTTCAACTCCCTGACAGGAGCGTGGAGTCAGGTGGGATTCAGGCTCTTCCCTCGGGGAACAGGAAACTTCAGGCTGTGCCTGGAGAGGTTCAAGTTGGATATTGGGGAAAATAAATGTCTTCCCTCAGAGGGTGGCCAGGCCTTGGACAGGCTCCCAGGGACAGTCACAGCCCCTGAAGGAACAGGCCTCAGGGGGAATGAAACTCCCGGGACCCCTTTGAGTTTCCTCAGGGCTCTGCCCCGATGGCAACTGGATAGAGAGAGGCAGCCTTGATCCAGTTGTCCAGAAAGGAGATTTTAATAACGCAAAGATAATGAACAATAAGGTGTACACTGTGTTTGGAGCGAACTGGAACAAGGCGGTAACAAGAGGCAAAAAGCACAAGGCCAGCTTCAGACAGGGGAATTTATACATTCCCGTGTGGGGAGGAGTTAAGGCGGGGTCTGAGGGAAGGGTCCAGTAGGGGAGAACAATTAGGAATATTAACATTTCTGCACCAAAAGTCAACCCTTGGTAACACAAAGAGGAACTTTCTAGCAACAATTTGCACACTTGAACCTGAGGGAACATGTGAGTAGGCCTCTTGCTTACTGTGCTTAGAAATGGGTTTCTCAGGGCATGGTCCAGGGTTTTCCTCTTCTCTGGGGAAACTCTCTACAGGTGGGATTGAGGCTCTTCCCCCAGGGAACAGGAGACAGGAAACCTCAGGCTGTGCCTGGGGAGGTTCAAGATGGATATTGGGGAAAATTCTTCCCTGAGAGGGCGGCCAGGCCTTGGACAGGCTGCCCAGGGATGGTGGAGTCACAGCCCTGAAGGGACAGGCCTCAGGGGCGGCCCTGGCAGTGCTGGGCTCCTGGTTGGGNGTAAGTACTGTGACGGATAAAACTGGGAAAAAAACCCCAAACACCATCCTTGTCTGAGGAGCTTTGAGTGTTTGGGCCTTTCTTTCTGATTTGAAAGTAAGAATGAAGTCAGAAATGAAAATTTTTAGCTTGAAAATTCCAGAGGTTTTATCTGCAGGCTGGGGAAATATGTCTGGAGAAAAAGAAGACTCAGAGGGGGAATTTCCTGCTCTCTTCAACTCCCTGACAGGAGCGTGGAGTCAGGTGGGATTCAGGCTCTTCCCTCGGGGAACAGGAAACTTCAGGCTGTGCCTGGAGAGGTTCAAGTTGGATATTGGGGAAAATAAATGTCTTCCCTCAGAGGGTGGCCAGGCCTTGGACAGGCTCCCAGGGACAGTCACAGCCCCTGAAGGAACAGGCCTCAGGGGGAATGAAACTCCCGGGACCCCTTTGAGTTTCCTCAGGGCTCTGCCCCGATGGCAACTG
Source organism: Oxylabes madagascariensis (assembly GCA_013400675.1). Taxonomy (NCBI): domain Eukaryota; kingdom Metazoa; phylum Chordata; class Aves; order Passeriformes; family Timaliidae; genus Oxylabes; species Oxylabes madagascariensis. The sequence goes on along the minus strand of VYZR01002474.1, from coordinate 9,726 downwards.
GATAGAGAGAGGCAGCCTTGATCCAGTTGTCCAGAAAGGAGATTTTAATAACGCAAAGATAATGAACAATAAGGTGTACACTGTGTTTGGAGCGAACTGGAACAAGGCGGTAACAAGAGGCAAAAAGCACAAGGCCAGCTTCAGACAGGGGAATTTATACATTCCCGTGTGGGGAGGAGTTAAGGCGGGGTCTGAGGGAAGGGTCCAGTAGGGGAGAACAATTAGGAATATTAACATTTCTGCACCAAAAGTCAACCCTTGGTAACACAAAGAGGAACTTTCTAGCAACAATTTGCACACTTGAACCTGAGGGAACATGTGAGTAGGCCTCTTGCTTACTGTGCTTAGAAATGGGTTTCTCAGGGCATGGTCCAGGGTTTTCCTCTTCTCTGGGGAAACTCTCTACAGGTGGGATTGAGGCTCTTCCCCCAGGGAACAGGAGACAGGAAACCTCAGGCTGTGCCTGGGGAGGTTCAAGATGGATATTGGGGAAAATTCTTCCCTGAGAGGGCGGCCAGGCCTTGGACAGGCTGCCCAGGGATGGTGGAGTCACAGCCCTGAAGGGACAGGCCTCAGGGGCGGCCCTGGCAGTGCTGGGCTCCTGGTTGGGCTGGATGGTCTTGGAGGTCTTCTCCAGCCTGAATGATTCCATGTGCAAACACGGCCCTCCAAATGCTGCTGTTGTTTCCAGGTTTATCTGTGCTGCTGCTGCTCCAGTGCAAGTGTCTGCACTCCTGAAGGGACTTCTGTCATTTATCACGTCCCTCTACAGTCAAGTTAACAAGTTGGCCGCAAAAAGCAAAATATTTCAGATGATAAAAAGAGGTCTTCTAATTTTAGTCCTTGAAAAAAACTCGATGTTTTCTCTATTTACCATAAATTTATTTCTAAACCCTCAATCCTTTCTCTATTTGCCAGGTAAATCTTTAGTGCTGAAGCTGACTGGTGTGTGTAGGAGGCATTTTGTGATTTACTCAATGTTTTGAGATCAGTGGAAATGAAAAGCTGTATAATTACCCTCTGGCCTTTTATCTTTCTGTGGTATCATCTCTAGAGAACCGACGGGGTAGAGAAGCCTCTGCACAGCAGATAATCACAGCCATTAGAGGAAACAATGCCAACTTAAAATCAACTGTGTTTTGCTCAGTAAAACATTGATATTGGAGTCTGTGTTGATCCATTCCTGAAATCAGGCAGCTAAGAAACGGCCACTGCTCAAGGTAGCACCCACAAATGAAACTAATTGTTAAATATTCTAGTAAAATCTTAAAATATTCAGAGGATTGGTGTTATGAGATGGGGGACACAAAGGCTATGAACATCTGCTCTAAGTGAAAAATACAAGTCAGCCTTAATTACAAATTTGCAATCAATGCTGCTGTTTTTTGAAGGTGTTGGTAAATAATTAATGAGTGAGTGAAGCACAAGGATGGATATTTTCTCTAAAATCTGATTTTAAGCAAGTATCGGTGGTTCTTAAAGAAGGAGAAGGAAAGGAGCAGATTTATGATACAGTTGGAATGTAAAAGGTGAAATAGTGGTTTTATTCAGGAGTTAAATGCACGTGGAGTGGTTCAGCAGCTCCATTTGTCATTATCCCTGATCAGCACAGCAGCTGAGTGGCCAGGATTGGTGATTGCGTGGGGAATATTCACTTGTCAATAAGATCTTGACTGAATGTCACATCCACTTAATGGCATTTAAAGGGGAAGGAAATCACTGTCTCACACCCCTGAGAAAGGTCAGAGCAGCAATTTATCTCCGTTGTCTGAAACCAGTTGAAAGTACAATGCAAGTTTGCCACTTAAGGGGTTTTTTTGTTCCAATTCTGAGTTGAACTGGTTTTAAAGCTCATGTCAGGAAGAAGAACAAGGTGCCATGGGGGGCAGTGACTCAGGTAGCCCATGGACCTCCTGAATCTCTGTGAGCATTTGCCATTGGTCTTCCACCTCCTGCTCAAATTGGAGAAAGTGTTTAAGCCTTGTGGGGCTCCGTGCCCAGCCTGAACACTGACACATGGAGAATAGAGTGTCTGCCAAGGGCTTTATCTACAGCCAGCCTTCTTTGGAAAATAATAAGAATAATATGTGAGCTCAGGTATGCCAGGATTCCTCCATCTTTTTGAAACATCATTAGATATGACTCACTGATTAAAAAAATAAAATTACAGCACTGACTGACAGGTTTGGCGTGCCTTTTTGGCTCTTTTTAATGGATGAAGTAATTAAGGACCAGCAAACCTCAACACACAACATCAGAGCTGCCTTGGAGCAGCTGTAAATGCAGCTCTGTCTGCAGGGGTGGGATGCCGGGATCTGCTGTGGCTGAGCTGTGCAGAGCCCACACAAGGGCTGTGATACTGGTCCCAGTTCTGATGCAATGCAGTTGTTTTTGCAGTTCCCCGCATCAGCACTGGCATTTCCAGATTTAGTTCAGATCTCACGGAAATGCCCTCTCTGCTTAGAGAAAGAAAAAGAGTCTTTGTAGCTGTTTTTACGTTTTTATCTCAATATTTTGAGCCCTGTTGGTGCAGTCCTCATCACTCACACGGACTAAAACCAAAACCACACCATCCTAAGTATGTTTGTCTTGTTTCTAACAAATATGTTGCTATGGGAACTTGATGTTGCTCTGGTTGTTGAACCAGATGCACCAGCTATCTGTCTCTAGGCTGGCTCCGTAAATTAATTGCATTTAAACCAAACATATTAAGTTATTTCGTGTTAATTAATTTGAATGTTAAGCTGGGTGTTTGCAGAGTTCCCCCCTCCCTGCTCACCCCCCAGCATTAATTAACTGCTCCAGACCCTGCAGTCCCTCACCCATCGCTGTGGTCTTCCCCAGCTCTCTGCAGTTACAGCACTCGCTGCCTGCATGGGAAGTAATCAGTGTCCAAAATAATTGCTTTTCACAAGTCTGCAGTCAGCTTCCTTGTCACATATTTAAGCTGTAATGAAACTGTTTCGGTTGCCTGGAAAAAATATTCGGCTGAAATGTACTGTAATTGCAGGTGGAAAGCGGAGCCGATAATGGAGCTGGTTTTATTTAGCACGTCGTGTTTTCATTTGTTGGAGGCATTTCCTCCAGCAGCGCTCTCCTCTCCTCATTCCTGCTGAGGGAAGAGGAGGGTTGGGATGCTCCCAGTATCTTTGCTTTGCATTTAGGCAGTGGAAGGTGCAGGAGAACTCTCGTGTGGTGCAGGGGGCATGGAGGGCACCCTTGGCCCCGAGGCAGACAAGCGATACAGGATTAATCTGATTGTTCTGAGCTTTACTTGTGCATTCAGGCGGCGGTGGAGCTTTGGGAGAATACTTAAACTCGAGTCGGTTACCTAAAAATCTATAAATAAATTATCCAAGAGTTGTTTCTAAATCTAAACTTCCTGGGAGCTCAGCCGCAAACAAAACCATGGCTTAGGTTTGCAGCACACCACAGTAGACTTTCTCCTGGAATTCAGAATTCTTGGAGCAGAATCCTTGCTGTGGGAAAGGACAAGATGGTGAATGTGTGCAGCAGACTTAAACATTTCCTACATAGCTCTGTGATCTGTAGTCAGAAGATTTAGAGAAACTGGCTAATGAATTAGGAAGCCCACAGGGAAATCTTATTTACAAGGAAGGCAACGGAAACATTAATGTATCTTTATTAGCCTTATTTAGGCCATCTGCTGTGTACATGGTGGGAGCTGCACAGTCCCTGCAGTCAAACAGCAGCAGGGACGTGCTGAGTTCCAAACTCTGCTCATTTAAATGCTTCCTTAGACCTCTTCAGCTCCTGGAACTTTTTGCTGCAGTGAAAAGTCAGCTGATCATCAACAAGGCAGGGAGCATGGAATTTTCTCTGTCTCCACCATGATGCATTTTCTTTCTTATTTCTTATCTTGGACTTGGATTTTGATAGGTTTTGGGGGTCGATTTGTCATTGAAATCACTATAACCCAAAATTTAACAGCAAATTCTGTGCTTTGCAAGCCACTCATTGGGAAGATCGTTTTGGAGCAACTATAGTTACTTGCTTTTTAATGCATACACAGATTTTTCTGCATATGTTTAGATAATTTGAGTGTAGCCCAAGGAAAAGGAATTAAAAAGTTGATTACCATAATTCTGAATTTTATTTCCTGTTGGCCTTTTCCTATTCCAAATGTGTTTCACTTTGCAAATTGTTTTGCTTGGATCTGGCCAGCTCAATCCTTGCAATTTCTCACTGAATTCAGTGAGCCCACAACCCCTGCTGGTCTCAGTGGCCACAGTTCTGTTGCCAAAGTTCTCTTCACACCTTGGAAGCATTATTTATTTACTTTTTTAAAGGAATGAAAGTCCATGCACCATGGTAATCCCTTGCTCTCCTGTTGAGCCTGAATTTTTAACTGCAATGTAAGCCTAAGCAAGCAGCCTGTTAATTCCCAACTAACCTTCTCACTGGCTGATTGCAGCTGGGGAATGACAGCTTTCCCATTTTGTTGAAATAAATAAATTGGGAGGAATGTGTGGAGGAATCTTAGAGGCTTTATTAATGCGAAACAGAGAGAGGCTCCTGCTTAGATTGTACTTCTTTGATTACTCAACTGAGTTATTAGATACATGAAGAACAGCCATTTAAATGTAAATCCATTCTCCTTCTGTAATAGATAAATGGGCTTTGCCTTGAATTTGTAAGCAGAATATATCACTTTGATATAGCAACTGGAGCTGAATAAAGCCAGTCAGTAGACCAAGGGAAGGATGAGGATTCCTTTAAAGTGAACGGAAAAGAGGAGACCATCAGTTAGTTAATTAACTTCAATTTCTATATTAATGAACTTTCTCTGGTGCTTGTTTGAGCATCCAGATGCTTGCAAATGTTTTTTCCCCAACATCAGGTGTTAGCTGGAGTGTGATAGTTATAAATGGGGGTACCTGTCTTTTATATCCCAGATATAATTTTTTCATGTGCTCTGTGGCAGAGTCATAGTGTGGGAAGTCCAGAGCTGCACTGTGCTGGGTAGGCACATGGGCTCTCAGCTCCAGGGCACCACAAGTTCAAGAGCTGAAAGAGGGGGAAAAAATGGATTCAGTGTGTTGCATGTTCCTCATGAGCCCTGTAGCAGACAGGAGGTCGGAGCTGGGTGTTCACCAAAGGTGGGTGCTCTGGCAAAGCTCGTCTTCCCAGGCTCCTCCTGAACACTTGGGCACTTGGGCTAAATCACATTTCTGCTCCAAATTCTCTCTGGAGGACTCTGCTGGTTGTTACCAGGAATAGAGGAGTTCAGAGAACCAGCCCCAGGCTGTCCAAGGTGTCAGAAGGTAACCCATCCTGCAGGATGTGATCCTTCAACCCTCAGATGTTCTGCAGGGACTGGCTCTACTCACCAATGCCGCAGCAGTCCCCCTTGCTATTTGTTACAGAAAACTCTGGAAGGAACTTTAATTTCAAAAGGACGGCACAGCAATTTTTCAAACGGCACTTGGCTCCTAGAGAGGGCTGGAGCAGTCCCTGGGTGATGGCACCAGGCCAGAGGAACTTGGTGGATGACAGTCCTTGGTGGGATCCTCGCCCCGGGTGGGATTTCAGAGGTGGCCGTGCTGGCTGAGCTTGTCTGCAGGAGCAGAGCTAAGCAGATTTGCAGTGCCTTGGAAAATCTGCCCCAGGAGCAAGGCTGGAATAAGCACATACAAAGTTAAATAGGTGGCATGGTCAAATTTCTGTGTGAACACAGGAAAAAGAGGAATTGTCCCACGGGCGTGGACCTGGGCAGAGACGCGGGAGAGCTGCCTGCAGAGACAGGCTCCCACCCAAACCAGAGGCAGATGTTTTCCTCTTGCTGACTTTCCATCACTCAGAACCCCCTGTGTGCTGGTAAGGAAATTGCTGCTTCTCTCACACTTCCAAATTCCAGTTTGCAGTTCTGTTCCTGCACCCTTAGCTTTTGCTCCTTTAAAATAAAAATACTCTGAGAGAGGAGACATCCCTATTTTAGCAAAACTGGGCTGTGTTCTCAAAAGCAACTGCAAAAGTACAGTCAAGAAGCAGGAAAACAAATGACAGGGTTTCATCTTGGTCGTCTGCAGGAAGTTTTCTATTTTCTTTTTCGTGGGCTCCTGGTGTTATAGCTGCAAGTGTAGCCATCCTTGTTATCCACCTACTATGGGGTGCTATTAATGGTATGCTTAATTCTTCCTAACATCACAGCAATCTGTGAAATGGAACAGATTTAAATTCTAATAGTTAATAGCTGAATAAATACATCTGCCAGCCATAGACCATCTCAAGTATTGCTCACTGTAACTCTAATTAAACTGTAATTAAAGCCAGTTAAAGCCATCAGACATCTGGGTGGTGAGAGATTAGGTCCATCCTGCTGCTTTCATTACCTCTGTGAGAGTTGGGGGGTTAATGGAACAGTCCTCTCATCATGGGAGTGTATTTTCAATAATCATGGTGACCAGATTTGCAGTGATGGCTTCATTAATAACACACTGGAAAAAAAATTAAAGATATTAGAGATTAATCTATTGCTATTAGTTCAGCTGGAGGGAGTATTTTCTAGTTGTGCTCTGTGTGAGAAGTCCTATATGGACACGAATTAAAAGTTTTAGAATCATAGAATGGTTTTGGCTGGAAGGGAACATAAATTCCCTCTTGACCCAGCCCCTGCCAAGGGCAGGAATACCTTCCACTAGATCAGGTTGCTCCAANATAGCTGAATAAATACATCTGCCAGCCATAGACCATCTCAAGTATTGCTCACTGTAACTCTAATTAAACTGTAATTAAAGCCAGTTAAAGCCATCAGACATCTGGGTGGTGAGAGATTAGGTCCATCCTGCTGCTTTCATTACCTCTGTGAGAGTTGGGGGGTTAATGGAACAGTCCTCTCATCATGGGAGTGTATTTTCAATAATCATGGTGACCAGATTTGCAGTGATGGCTTCATTAATAACACACTGGAAAAAAAATTAAAGATATTAGAGATTAATCTATTGCTATTAGTTCAGCTGGAGGGAGTATTTTCTAGTTGTGCTCTGTGTGAGAAGTCCTATATGGACACGAATTAAAAGTTTTAGAATCATAGAATGGTTTTGGCTGGAAGGGAACATAAATTCCCTCTTGACCCAGCCCCTGCCAAGGGCAGGAATACCTTCCACTAGATCAGGTTGCTCCAAGCCCCATCCAACCTGACCTTGCAATGGATCTTTTTGCCATAATACTTTAAAATACTTGTTGCAGTTGTTTTTGCAGGCTGGGATCTAAAGAAGGAGAAATAAATTATAAAGGAGGGTGCTGGTCATATATCCCAGAAATATCCTTGCAAAACCTTACAGTTGATTTTGGAAACTGCCCGGTGCTGCTTTTATTACTTATAAATGCCAAGGAAGAAATGAAATTGCTTTTCATACGGTATCCCTCCAACGTGGGGAAGTTTCTGTTGAAGTCTCTGGAGGAGAGAGCTTTACTTAATCCCCTTAGAATTGATGTGAGTGCTTCAGGTTGTTTTGCTGTTCAAGCCCTGTTTGTCCTTGTGTCTTCCCTTGCTTTTCTGAGGACGGGGAAGATGCGTGACTGGTTTTGGGGCAGTTTATTTATTGCGTTATTCTGAATCACTGTGGTGTTGGCTGTGAACTGATTTTGGTTGGGTTTTGCTGTTTTTAAACTCATTTTTGAGTTGTGGTACTGAAGACTTTGCTCTGCAAATTACCTGTTTTTGAACATCTTTCCTTACATTTCTGACTACTTATTTGCTAGAAGGGATAATTAAAAATTACAAGTCTGGAGATATGGTAGAGACAGTGGGATGTAGGAAGCAATTTTCTTTGCTGAGGCTGTGTTGTGAACAAAACCCTTGACGCTTTGAGCAGAAAAAAAATAGGACAGTTTGACTTGATGAAGATTTATGTCTGTTGGGTTTCTCTAACTTTAAATACTGTCTACCACAGAATCTGAGTTATTAAACTTCAATGACTGGTGTATCTACACAGACCAAGGAGTGACCCTGAACCTTTGCTAAGCTTTTAAAACACAAAGTTCATTTATTTAGATTTTCTTTCTCTGTCTCTAAAACTAGAATGGAGAAAAGGAATTGAGAGCTCACCTGAGAAAGTCAGAGAAGAGCAGGAGCCCTCAGAAGTGATAGAGTTGTTGTGAACATAACACTTCTACAAGTAATACTTAACTTTCAGGCTACATTTTCTTGAAATCTGCTGGAATTAGAGACTGGGCTTTGCACATTCATCTGCCCTTGTCTTAGATATTTATATGACCACTCCCCACCTTGAGTTTTGGCAAGCACTACTCAATATTTCTTCTTAAATTGATGATGTGTACACTAAATACTCTCTGAATATGAACTGTAGCTATGGGAGATCCTTTAGGTATCCAAGGCACAGCGTCAGTGAGCTGAGCTTTACCTGCATCAGGGCTGGTTTTTCCAGTGCTGAGAGCCCAGGGGAGAGGAGGCTAAATAGTGCTGGACTTGCTTCCTCAGCTGTTGGAAACTCTCAGTTTTCTCCAAAGCTTTGGGTTTTAAAGACAGAAGAGAGAATAGACCCTCTACAGCCACATGTTTTAGTCTTGAGACAGTAGAAAAATTGACTTTATCTGGGATGCCATGTGCCAGGTTTGCAGCATCCCAGGACTTGAAGTAGGACCTTAATATTATTTTAATATGTAATTAATATATTTTATTATTAGTTATTTCCTCCCTGATATCTCAGGATGCAGATTCACACGCACAGACCTCCAAACACACTTTTTCATTTTGCACTTTTGCAGCATTCGAGTGGACACAAAGTAATGAAAGAAAGGAGTTAATTTCTCCCTTGTTTCCAATGAATTTTGCATAGGAAGCAGCCATGTGCACTGGCATCAGTCTGTGCTGAAGAGCAGAACTCTGCTGGGTCAACGACTCCAGTTAAGCAGCCCCAAGACACCCTCTGAGGCTAATAATAGCCTCTAAATAAGAGCAGCCTTACAGACTACTTTGGGATCAGCCTGCCAGGCCAAAAGCTATTTATTGTCAGAAAGTGTGGCATTACAGGGCGCTTCCAGATCTGCCACCTCTCCAAACTGTTTCCAGACACAGCAAAGTGTGAGCTTGCTCAAACTGATATTAACATTTAATTTTTAATGGACTAATTAAACTGACCACCACCAGTGTCAGAGGTCAAGTGTAGTTTTGGTATGTATCAGATAATTTATGTTTTCTTCAGTAGGACTCTGACAAAATGCTGAGAAAATCATGTCTTTGTGTCAGGATTGTTCTATTCCCTTTAGTGTCTTTTGCATTTAAACTTCTGCTCAATACTATAAATACCATCTTTTTTTTTCCCCAGAATTTTCCAAGGGATAGAAAGCTTATTTAAGTTTTAAAACAGCTGTAGTAATAGGCAAACATGTCATTAAGATCCTAATCAAATACACACAATTATTTTATTGTGCAAGCTTGGAGTTTTAATAGAATTAAAAATACAATTGAATTCCAGTCCAAGGTAACATAATCCCCC
>VYZR01002469.1:17979-34119 GCA_013400675.1 Oxylabes madagascariensis | reverse complement strand
TTTTCACATAGGAACAAGCACAGCCTCTTCTGCAGTTTACAAGCTTATACTATAAATAGAAATATATTGTAGGAGAAAGTAACCTTGCTAACATATGCAAATATCAGAGAAGAATGTGAGGATTAGACTAGAAAGGGTAAAAAAGGTTTAGTAACATGAAGAAGTAGCAAAAGTAGAAAAACGGTGCTCCCACTGCTTTTTAAATCTATCTTTAAATTATTTACTTGGCACTTTGACAGTTCATGATTTAAATTATTTCATTCGTCTTAATATTTAATCACAGTTTTTAATTATACTAGTAACTTGAGGCTACTTCTTAACTCAGCAATAGCTTCATCTTCTATTAATAAATGGCACATACCCTTGGCTTTGACACTTGCTGTGAGTGTTTCGGCTTTGGTGGAACATGCAGTTCAGGGCACTGTTATTGCATCTTAAATCTCAAATCTTCTTAAATTATCAGTACAGCATTTAACCCTGATGATAATAATTTAGCATAAAAATGTTCAGTCTTCACTGTAATTCTTAATGCTACTGTTGCTAAAATTGCAAGAGATCAGAGAACAAGTACTTATAAAAAAGTCTTATTCCAAAAGATATCCTTCCAGATGATTTTTCTTCTCAGTCTGGAGAAGAGACAGTCTGGTACCTGAGAGCTGTGGGTTGAAAGAATGTTACATCTCCATGTGTGGCTGGCAGGGTTTGGGATTGAGGATTTGGGGGGTGGTTTTTGAGCTGCATGCCAGATGAACTCCCTTGCTGGGGTTACAGCGCTCATGTGGCACTGGGCTGCATTGGTTTGGAGGCTGCTGGGGAACAGGGGCCATCAGCCCAAACCCACCAGGGAACACTAAAAGATCTGGGGCTTGCTGAGCTATCTACTATCCCCACAGCTCTCTGGAGTCTATGTGGCTCTGTGACAACTAGGGAATGTGATTTATGGGTTCAAGAAAGTTGACCATCTTTCCCCTGAGCCTCTGAGACCAAACTCCTGTTTTTGTAGGCAGCATGTCAGATAATTTTTTTTTCTATAAATTGGCCACCCTCTATTTTACAATGTTAAGTTTTTGTGCTAATCCTCCTTATTGAGAGATTGCTCCAAAGTTGGCTCTTCTCTTGCTTTTTGTGATTTCCAGCCAAAATTTATTCACAGAATAAATTCCGAATTTGTTGCCAACCTGGTTCCTTAGCTCAAAAAAAGACTCTTTGATTGATCTACACACAGCAATCAGTCTTCTCAACATTCATTTTGCCAGACTAAGCGAGCTGAGCCCTTCCAGTTTCTTTTGACATGATTCATCTAGAAATCTTTACTGTTCCTCTTTGGATTAATTTTTGTGGATTGCCGATGACTAGAACTAAGTGCACTTTTCCCACTGACACTTCACCAGGGTTGGCATACAGCACTCTGATGGCATTTCTCAAATCTCACCTCCTATGTACTGTTGATACTAACAAAAATAATCAGTATGAGCAAAATGGTGGATTTAACAGAACCTCTAATAAATTTGGTTAAATCAGATTACAAGGGCTGAGCTTATTATGTGGCATATCTTTATACAGTGATCAGGAACCAAGACACAGTGACCCCCATGGGTAATACTATTTGTAGGTCATCTGAAAGGATCAGTACCAAAAATGTGTGATGTTTGGTGGCTTTTGGCTCAAGGAGCTGGCCACTTTGGTATCTATTCATGATGTACTAACTCTCCTCATCCACTTATTGGAGACTTACTGCTCGTAAAAATTTCTTTCCTGTAACCTGTGGCCACAAAGGTTGTCTTAGAGTCAGGTTGAAGCAAGGATTTAAGCTTAACTGGACCCTGAACAGTCTAAGTCAGAAGTGTAACATTTCATGTGCGATGTGTTGCTTTGAACCAGAACCGGTCAACACCAAGAGGACGAAGAGAAGCATCAGCTTCCATGTCTTCCAAGCTCCAGTGTTAAATATCTCTGCTAAATATTTGCCAGTTTACCTGTTAACCATTAGAAAGATTCATCAGGATTATAAGATCCAACCCAGGGACTTGCAGTAATTACTACTAAGATAACTCTGTGGTATCTGGAGATGCAGGAAAAATAACATGCATTTGGTGTCAGAAAAGCAAAAGAAAATGTGGGGGATAAAGGATTTGAAATAGCAGATAAGGACCACAGCTATTGCATCTAAGCTTCTCATGAAATTCATCAGACAGAGGAATTAAAGAAGTGTTTTTTCTCTTCAAAATAAAAGTTTCTGAAGAGCGAGGTGAGCAAAAACTAGCTACTCTTCTTTTTTCATTAACCTCAGGCCACAGGCAGTGGATGTAATTTAATAACCTACAATTAAAGAAGAGCAGTCTAATTACTAGTTTGTGCTAAAAAAAAATGTCAAGAGAGTCACACTCTTTGAAAGAATGAAATTCTGAGAGGATCAATTGCAAATGAAATACTCCAATAGAAATTTATTTAATATTGTAAAAAAAATTACCTGAATTTTGCTGTTTATGGGATCCTAATTTTGAGATCAGATTGCAGTAGAGAGATCAAAATTGTGAGAGAAATATGGAATGAGATTCTGACTCACATTTAGAAACAGCTGTGTTACTGTGCCAGTCTGGAGAACACTTTTGGATGAGAATGCAAGTTTTAGAAAGAAAAGAGGTAATGCTACAGAAGATTGGGCTGAAAAACAAGTCTTAGTTGAAAAAAAAAAAAGGTTGACAAAATAATTAAAAACCCCTTCAACAATTCCCTTCTCATGGAGCAAAGAAGTAATGTGAAAGTTTCAACTTGTCAGAACAAATGGGAACAAAGCAATTCTTGGCCTTTGATTGAGCTACTATTTTGCAAGAAACAAAGCTATCTATGGGAAGCCATATCTATAAGGAAGTTAAGTATAAGTATTCTGTACAGCAAAGAAGCTTTTTCCATGAAGACTGCTCAGATTGAGCCCTATTTGAAATGACTGAAATGTGCCCTTGAACATGAGTGGTATTGTTGCTTATAAACTGGATACTGGTACCCAGATCAATACGAAGCCTTAAATCAATTTGAATACAGAGAAAAAAGCCCAGGTTTTACAGTGACAAAGTCAATTCAATAACAGCTATATACAAACGAAATGTAATTTCAAGGCCTTGAAAACAGAATTTTACTTATTATTGAGGAAGACAGAAGCTGGAAATATGTGTGGTGCTTCTTCTCCTAGGGAGAATGCATAAGCTACAAGGCCAGAACCATCTGGAGATAGAAAGAAAACCAGATTAGAAAACTCCAAACTGAATTAAGATATAGGCAGCAAAGGGAAAATTAGGAGGGAAATTTCACACACACACACACAAAAGAAAATTAAAATTGTCATTATGGTTTTAAAGGAGCATTGAGAAAAATGTAGAATGGAAATAGCAAGCATTTAAAAATGTGCATGATGGAAGAAACTTTCTATCCATGATCATGATATCCTTTATATGTTTTGGAGATTTTAGAAACAAATGTCTGCTACAAAGTAAAAAAAAATGGCCTGGTTCTCTCTGTGCACATTTACCACAGAAAGAGATAAACCCCAACCTGACAAAGGAAACTCCTTATATAGTGTTCTCAAGTCACTGTTTTCTAGATCCTTTTGATAAAAATGGACATAACAGTACTTTTTCATCTCAAAGAATCACTGAAACAGAGAGCACTTCTCAATGTTTAGCATATATATGCTATTGTAATGAGGCCAGTGCATGCATCTTACCTACCTGAAGTTGGTAGTCTGTACTAGAGAGAAAATTTATGTTAAGGAATAAATGAATAACTCATTTTGAATAATTGGCATTCTAAGTTAATATGTGACTGTGTTTTGGCTTGATTTATACACTGATTTTAAATATGATGGGTAAATGGCACCCATGGCAACTTCTTTAAGTGGGTAGGCTAATCCTTTACCATGGTATGTGTGAGTGCTTCCCATTTCCTGGTGCTCAGAAGCAGGTGCAGGCTGACTGTCACTGCTGTAGTGGGGCAAGACCCAGGTGCGCACCAATCCTTTGTCCCTGAATGCTGCAGACCCAGTTCCCATGGCAAGGGAAGCCAAAGCCCAGCTGGAAGATGAGCCACTGCACGCTGTAGCTGGGCGTTGGTCTGCAGGCTTTGTGCAGCAGGACCCTGGGGCATGCCAAGGCATGCAGGAGAGTGTAAGCACAGACACTGACACACAATGTGAGAACCAACTGCTCCAAGTTTCCAGGCTTCCTTTGAAGTTGATGGGAATTTGCCTGAGTAAGGTACACATTAAAATGGAATAGAAGTGTTCGGTTTTGGCCTGTCAAGACACGGGTGTCAATAGAAAATGCTTCATTGCTGAAATTGTAAGCAGCTTACTAAATATTTGGGTCTTAATAATACTCCACCCAACGACTTGCTGGTTAGAACATTCACAGGGAGGTAGAAGATGTGAGCATAGATCTCCTCTCCTGTATCCTGAGTGGATGTTTCAGCCACTGACTTAAGTGGTGACTTTGTTCTCCCCCTTTTACTCCATCTCTTTCCATTTATTACTCTGTTCTTGTTAAGCACTTAAAAAAAGCCCACCAAAACAACACCCGGAATCTGAAGTGTGGACACTTCCTCCTTTGAGAGATTTAAATCCCAGAACTTGACAGGGTTTAGTTCACTTCCTTTCCTTGGTGTTGCTCAGTGCCTAGCTGCTAGCAGTTCCTGGAAGACCACTGTGAGTTCCTCTCGTGGGTGACGGACTTTCCTCACACAGGGAACTCAGGCTCTAACTTTGGTCTGCATCTGCTGTGTTTAACTGAAACCAAAAGCATCAGTGCAGAGCATGGTGACTCTCAAATCACTGTGTTGACTAAGCCCAAAGGCCAGAAGAGCTGAGGTGAAATCGCAAGAGATAATGACCACAAGAGAGAGATAATGATGACTGATTTTATTTTAGTGATGTAAATAAAATATGCTGCATCAATACACAGTAACTGATGAGATGTGAGTCTGGACTGGAAGAAAGACAGGGTCAGTTACCCTTGTCTTCCCTTATTGAAGGCAACTAGACCACGTAATTCCTTTCACAGGCTGGTGACCCTCCAGCCTGACATTATACATTCTGTATAAGTAATAACTAGAGCTTATAGCTAGACTGTAAGTGCAGTCATATGTAGATAAATATGTAGATAAAACATATTTATATTAAAACATAGATGTCTTGTATCTGCTAGTGGTTTATTGAGAATGCATTGCAGTTAAGACATCAGTAATTGTTACATACAGCTTCCACGTTACTTACTTTGAGAGAAACGTGGCTGGCTGGGACACTTGAAGTACAAGTTGTGTTTTTCCTTTTATAACTTCCTATTAAATATTCTACATAGCAGCCACTATGCTTATGTTCTTCCCTAAGTGGTCATTTTGAATGGCAAGCAGTTCAGCACTTATTGACAAGTTGCTTTTTTGTCTAAAAATAGAGGAATGTGTGGATCCTACACAGCAGGTAGTCAAGTAATAACGAAAGTGATTGATGATAAAAAGCTTGCTTTCTACTCTCCTCTCATCAACAACCTATTGGGATCAAGAGAACACTAGAATAGAAATTAATCTTCCTTGAGTTATTCTAAACAGTCAACTGATAGGAGATTTCTTTGATCTCATTCAATTGAAATTGATTAATTCTGTTAATTACTCTGTTTGAACTGAGTTAGCAGGAATTTTCTGCATGTTGCAGCATCCTTGATGGTTTGCCTTCTCGCATGCCAAACAAGTAAACTTGGTAAAGAATGTGAAAGCAGATGATGTCAACCTAGTGTTTGCTGACTAAGACTGATAATGACTATTTAGTGATAAATATCTGTAGAAATGATCAGATGCAATTTGTTTCTGTACTTGGATTTTTTATTGAAACTGTCATTGGTTAAAATACACAAACTTCTTGGGGCAGGAACTCGTGAATTCTTCTGACAAGAAAATGCATAATCACCAAGCTAGGAATATTTTCTCTCCTTCTCCCTCTGTCCATTTCAGACCTCAAGAATCTTTAATCCTATAGGAAGAACTGGGATTACATTAGAGTTCAACTTCTACTGGATTATGGGATTGTCGTAAACCTAGGGTGGTTCCCCAAGTTTTATGCCATCTCCTTATTCCTAATGCCTGCTGGGAAGGTTCAGATAACATTAATAGTGCAGGACTAACCTTCTATCTGGAATCTGATTTTTTTCCAGTTAGAAGACTGAATCTTATGAGCTAGAGGAGATATTTAGAGTGTTCAGGAATGTACAAATAGACTGACATACATGGAAGGATTTGCCACATACCAAGGACATGGCTGCTTTTGGTTTGTCAGCCATCCTGAAATCTGTCTTTGCTCTATCTAGCCTTTAGTCGAAAACAAAACTAATTTATTGTGCTAAAATGTTATTATTAAAAAAATTATCAGTGGGTATTTCTGGAGAGTGGTATGAGAAATGAAACAATAAAACATGTTGTAGATACATGTTATTCTAGCTAAGCTTCAAAGTGTTTTGTCTTTCCCATGTAGCTAGTAGCCAAAATGATTTCCAAAATACTTACCACCTCCCAGCCCTCTGGTGCTGGGATTCAGTTCTTGCATCCTCCCTGATACAGGTTAGTCTCTGCTCTATAAAGATGCCTTTGGAGTGCCCTTCTGTGACACTGTAGCTCAGCTGGAAGTCAGCAGCTAATTGACTCTGAAGAAACCCTTTATGCAACAGGAAGGCAAAACATCCTGACAAGCTCAGTACTTGCTCTGGGGGTAAACAGGTCGTTTGCCTGTTTCCAGTAAAATTCATTCTGCTGATGGCGAGGGAGGTGGAACTTCCTAAGGACCCATGTGAGTGTATTGCTATTTATATAACTCAAGTGTAAAATCTCTTGTGCACAAATATGTAAGTGAGAATAACAAATATAGCTCAGTAATACTTCCTAGAGATCAGATAAAATCACAGGGCAGTGCCCTGGAGTCCAGTAAAGTGCTAGGATCAATGATCTCTAAGTGAGGCTTGCTTGAACTGGTGTTACTTGAACATTGAAGTGATAGGCTCTCTCCAGAAAGGTTTAAGATGTGGATTTAAATGCCTTTATGCAGAAGAAATAATTAGAGTCCTTTTTGTTTATCCTGAGAGAGTCTTGCAATCATTGCACTATTATGTAAAATCTGGAGGCTTTTCTTTTATTTATGTTTCCAAAGAAAGCAGAAACCACATTTACTTTTTGCATAAAGTTTTTTCTGCTAGCCTTCCGAACAAGCCAAATGAAGGGCTATTTTCTGGATCAATTGGGCATAAGAATTGGGCATAATGTTGAACAGCATGGTGGGAAGAATGTTCAAGAAGCAGAAAGCTTGTTCAAGGACACCAGTGGTGAAAACTGAGCCACACAGAAATTAAAATAAATTGCTTTTTGGGGGGGATTATTATTTTGCTTCTAGACACCTCTGTCCACATCAGATGTTATATTTTTCACCTGCAAAATGATATAAAACCCCACAAAGTAGCTGACAAAAAGGTAACTCCAGAACTGGAGGCAATACTTACATGCCATGGAAGTACCACAATTAAGGAAGTTTTCCATGCTGAGGGGTCAGGATTCCCAGTTTGAGTGTGCTGCTGGGAAGACCATACCTGCCCTACCTCCAGAAGCTGGCAATACTTTTGTGTTATGCTGCACAATCCTTTGCATGCAGCAGCTTGCTCTGATTCCCACACAGCTCCCTGTGTGGGGTTCTGCTGTGAGGTACAGCACATATATCCAGGATATCCAAAATCCATCACATCTGGATTACACGTATTTTTGTGGATTTGCTAGTAAGATGAAGGACCCACTTCCTATGACCCTGTAAGTTAGGAGTAAACGATGGGCCTTTTTCCCACACTTTACTAAAATCTACTTTACTACTTATAATATTGGGACCAGAGCTGACTTTCCAAAATATTCTAGGCAATTTTTATGAGTTAGTAAAATCACCAGATCTTCCCTCTAAAGTAAAGAAATTCCCAATAAGTCCCCAAGAATCTGGCGCAAATATTCAGCCTGAGGCTTCTCACTCACTGCTTTGGTTGTATTTCTTTCATTGAGACACTCTTACTGGATAAAGCCGCAGGTAAATTTTTCGAGTCGTAGTCCTCGTAATATCCGAAGTTGTTATGAGAAAGAACATGAAAAGCTAAGAAAGCAATAATTTCAGGAATTGGTTTCTTTATGGCTTTTCTATTAACTTTTTTCCTGGCAATCATACTCATTAATTTGGTATAGTCCCCTTTTTAACACACATACACAAAATCACAGAAAGTTTATATAAATTGTTATAGGGGGTCACTTATGCTATATTTGTTGCCAGTATAAATAATTTAGAAAAATAATAATTTTTATTGAAGAGTACCTTTTACACTAACATAATGATTTTTTTACAATTTTACTTGCCCTTTTATATGATGGGGCAATTAATCTTTTTGGGCAAATGATTACAAAAATATTAATCTGCTGAGAATTTTAGAAATAGAACAGCTTTTATGTCCAGGCTGCTAAAATGGAATGGAAATTTCATAATATTAATTTTAGCTGCTTTATGTGAAGGGATCATAAAAAAAACTTTCTCACCAGCCACAGCCCTAAGCGCATCTGGTTCTATTTGGTGCCTGGGGTATTCCATCTGGGGTATATTTATATTTGCTGTGCAAAGAGGAAAATATGGGCCAATCTTGCCCGGTATTTTCTACCTATATTTTCCTTGGAGCCAGAGTCCAGCTTTTAATGTTCCCTCTACCAACTGAAAATAAAATATAAAACCATACAAGCCCATGGCTGAGTTTCCTTGCATGCTTAACATCAGTGGCAGGACACAACAGAAAGACCTTTCTTCTAGCACAAGTATATGGATTAGAAGCCACTTTAAAGCTGAAAAGATGAGTATGACCCTGTAGCCTGTTCTGCCAGTACAGTCCATAACTGCCAGTCAAAGATTAAATCACCAAGCTCTGAATTTCAAGATCACTCTTTAAACAAAATAGAAGGAAGTGCCTTCAAGGATGGAAGTGCTGAGCAATGCCAATTCATGATGCATCTGAATGGCAGGAATTTATGTTTCTTGCTGCCCAAATACCTTATGAAAACTGGGCTCTGCTCACCCAGCTTCTGCTTGTATGGTGTTAGTGGCATCTTTGCCATAGCAGAAAGAGCAAGCACTAGAACAAGTTACTAATTAAAAAAAAAAAAANAACAAAACAAAAAAAAAAAAAAAAAAAAAAAAAAAAAACACAAAAAAAAAAAAACAAAAAAAAAAAAAAAAAAAAAAAAAAAAAAAAAAAAAAAAAAAAAAAAAAAAGACTACCAAATGCTATTGCTATCTTTCTTTAAAAAAATCTGTAACATCTTTTCCAGACATATCTCTATGTAGCTGAACACAGAGTTTGCCAGACAACAGTCTCTTGTGCATATTTGAAAATAATTCAAAGATTTCATTACACTTTTATGACTAAAGCCAGGTAGAGTAGCGTCTGGTGGTTTTAAAACATAGATGATACTTAATGTTCTCCTTTTTCATCGCCTCATTTGTATTCTTTATTTCTGCTAGCAAGTTCTTTCATTAGCCCTGCATGATACTTATTTAGTATTGCCAGGGCCATTTTCTCTTATTTTCTCTTTGTCTGTTTTGTTTTTGTTTCTTCCAAATCTTATTTGTGGATTACTTGAAAAGAAAATCACTAATGCTATTTTAGGTGATTTCCAGTGTCCTCTGTCTGTATTTAATTTTATTTACAGATTGTTGTGTCATATGTCTGTGTCACTAATTCCAGAGTTCCCTAAAATGTGGATATAGCACTTTGCAAATAAAAAAAGTCTTCAGCTCCTCAAGACATGGTTTAAAAGTAAGCTTACTGACTCAAGGAAAACTCCCTTTAGAGTCAGCACAAACTTTGGCCATTCTTGTCAGACCTGAGGTGTGCAGTCATATGTATGGTTTTTCTTTCAAAATATTCCCTGCTCTTTTCCAGTCTGCAAAGACAATATTGTGCAGATGGAGATTAGGTTTCCACCTCATAAGTTATCCATTAGCACCATGAAAATCAGTTACATAGTTGGTACTATTGGGTGTGGACAGACAGATATGAAATCTAGATATTCCCATTGTCAGCCTTCTGTTTTGAAGAGACCACAATGGCAAAAATGGAAAACAAATTACAAACCAGAAATTTTGTAGAACATTTTGGTGATTACAGAAAAGCATTTTACAATCATCCCAAAGCACTACTAGCTGTCCATCAAGGAGATCAGTAATTCAAAGCAGTCATAAGTTTTTTCTGTGCATAAAT
This sequence comes from Oxylabes madagascariensis, assembly GCA_013400675.1. Classification (NCBI taxonomy): domain Eukaryota; kingdom Metazoa; phylum Chordata; class Aves; order Passeriformes; family Timaliidae; genus Oxylabes; species Oxylabes madagascariensis. The sequence continues at coordinate 23,818 of VYZR01002469.1, read as the reverse complement.
AATCCATAATAATGGTGACATATGGCAATTCACATTTATCATGGATGAGAATGGCACTGAAACTTAGTTATAACCATTGCTTCTGAAGCTGTCCAAGCATAATAGATTTGTGGAAACAAATACGAAAAAAACAGTGGCAGAACATGTGACAAATAAATCCCACTAGGTCTGATAACACGACATAGGCAGGGAGGAAACCCACTGGGAGATTTGCAAGTCAGTAAAGAAAAATACACATTCACAATATTAATTACAACAGTGAATGCTTTACGGGTTCTAAAACAACTTCCCTCTTGCTGCAAGTGGATAAATAGATAAGGCTTACAAGCAATGGAAAGAATTAGAACATAATTAAGACTGACAACTGAGCTGTATGAAAATGGATGAGCACATGTAAACATTTTTTCTAGTAATATATGAGGTGAGAAACAATGGCTTTTCTGCTGAATAAATAATTTGTCACACTGTAGGACAGGTGCTCATAGTAGATATAATAACTTGTTAGTGAGGTAGAACTCATTAATATTGTGTGATGCAGTCGACACGCTGGAGGGAAGAGATGCCATCCAGAGGGACCCTGACATGCTTGGGAGGTGTCACTCAACATGAGCTGGCAATGTGCACTCACAGCCCAGAAAGCCAACCAAATCCTGGGCTGCATCCAAAGGAACATGGACAGCAGGTCAAAGGAGGTGATTCTCCCCCTCTACTCTGCTCTGGTGAGTCCCCACCTGCAGTGCTGCGTCCAGATCAGGGTACCCCAACATAAGAAGGACATGGAACTGTTGGAGCAAATCCAGAGAGGTAATGAAGTTGATAACAGGACTGAAGAACCTGCCCTACAAAGGCAGCCTGAAAAAGTTGGAGCAGTTCAGCTCAGAGAAGAAAAGGCAGCACAGAGAACTCATGGCAATCTTCCAGTATCTGAAGGGGCCCTATAGGGAAGCTGGAGAGGGACTATTTGACAGGAACTGTAGTGGTAGGTGTCCTAGGGTGACAGAAGGACAAGAGGGAATGGGTATAACTTAGAAAGAAGGGAAATTTAATTTAGATATTAGGAAGAAATTCTTTTCTGTGGGGGTGGTGAGGCACTGGAACAGGTGGCCCAGAGAGGTTGTGGATGCCTACACCCTGGAGCTGTTCAAGGCCAGATTGGATACAACTTTGAGCAACCTCATCTAGTAGGAGGCGTCTCTGCTCATGGCAGGTGGGTTGGGACCAGATGGTCTTTAGGGTCAATGCCAACCCTTAACATTCCCTGATTCTGTGATTCTGCAGTACACAGTCTAGTTGCCCTGCGCATACTTAACTCATTTCAAAATGTGAATTAGAAGAGATCACATATTTTTCAATGGGTCTGTTTTAGGGCTTTACCATTTTCAGGGGCAGAGGAAGGCTGAGAATCACTCAACTGCAAGTGTCTCCTGCCTATTGCCTTCTTGCCAGTGCTGGGAGGTTGTGTTTTCAGCATGGTCACTGAGCAGCCTGGCATCCTTGCTGCCTATGAAGAAAATGGTCTGCCTTCTCGTTTGCTCCAAAGAGAAGCAGGCTGTGTGCCATTAGTCCCTCACTTAGTTTAAATTCCCATAGCACGATACAACTAATGGTTTCATGGTGAAGTAGAGTGGCATGGCATGGCCTTAATGTCATAATTATCCATAAAGAACTGACAGAGATCTTCTAATGTCTCCAAAGAAGTCAAGAGACAAGTAATTTGTAAGTCCGGCTGAATAAGTAAAATGAACATTAAAATTAACTTACTATGTAAGTCCAGTAGTGTTTCTGCAAAGCTTTCTGGTAATAAAACTTAGCAGTAGCAGAGGTTTATCCTTGACTTTAACCGGGTGTGCAGTTTGGCCAAATTCTGAAGAGAGGCAGAGGTTTCTTGCTATCATGTGATGAGGAAGAGGGGATGCTGTGTTCAGCAGGTCCCAAAGCCTATAGCAATACACTGTTTGATCAAAGGCACAGGTCCCCTGTGGCCAATTAAATAAGTGCCCACATGAATAAGCTGCTGTTGAAGTCAGTGAGGCCAATGCCCTCACTGGAACCCTTATCATAATAGTCCCTTGGGAATGTAGAAATTCTTGGCAACAAAGTAAGATTGAAGGAGGCTGGAATCTGTGGTGACTCCCATTACACAGCTGGTTAAAGGAGAAAAACATTTACTGCCCAGAGCGGTGGGGGCTTAGCGGAAGCCTCTTGCTCTGGGCACAAAGCAAGTGTTCTTCATGACCTCTCAGGGAGGGGATGGCTCCTGAATTAGGAAAAGAAAGTGTTAGTGACAGGTAAGAGTACTTTTTACTTGAGACTTTTAAATTGGTCTTTATAGGGTAATACTTTTCTGAAATAACTATTTCCTTGCAAGTGTCCTCCTGTCCTATCAAAACTACATTTAGATCATCTGCAGCTGTTATTTCCATGAATATGGGATTTCTGTGTTTATCATGCAACTTTGACTTCCTCTGCATGCTGCATGCCTGTCTCTCTTGGCTGAGCCTACTTTTAACATTTCAAAGAGCTGAGCAGCTTCCAGCAGCCACCGTCTGTGAGTACTGTGGTCATCCCAAACTCATGCCAATACATTTTTAGACAGTATTTGACAGTCCTGTACTTTGTGAGTTTTTCTCATGTTGGTGTGAAATACACAAACCTGATTATACTTAATCTTAGAAATTTTTTTTTCCTGTTTGTTCAGATAAATCTCCTTGGCTCAGCAGCAAATCCATTTGCTTGCAAGGCTGCAGCTCTGTGTTTTAGCTCCTTTTATTACTTAATTTTGTCTTTGTTGGTTCGTGGAAGTTTTGTCAGCCCTGCATTTAAATGTGTTTGTTTAGCAAAGCTCAGGCCTGATGCGTCAAGCTGGTCAAATGTCAGTTCCAAATTTGAGGGCAAAATGGTCACACAAAATATTCAAACAATGTGTGGTGTACATTGCAAAAAAAAGAAAAAAAAAAGAAAAAAGAAAAAAAAATTTGGTGGGCATGACTCCATAGAGTAAAAGTTGTAAAAGGCCTCCAGAAAATAGGAGCTGCTGTTCACAATAGTTTTTGTTGTAGGTACAAAAAGAATTACTGATTTTCTTGCTGAATTTGAAGATCATTGCTGTATGTGGAGTGTTTATATCCCTGCTAGAAATGAGAATGCATAGCTCAAGTCCACTCAAAGAACGTGGTAAGATGAGGATCCAACTGAGAGTTGCATCTGGGATCACAATAGGTAGAAAATATCAGCCAACTGTAAACTGAAAATAGACATTGGAGATATTTACTAGGTAATTAATGGAAATAACTGCTTTCCCAGAGATAGCTCTTCAGGTCTTATGGTTAAGGCACCAATGCAGTCATTTCTGGAGCGGATCTCAAAATGGTTTCTTCCCATTGGGTGGAATCCCTAAATTTAAGGCCTGGTCCAAACCCTCCTGAAGCTATTGGAAGGCTTCCCATGGATTTCGATTTGTAGGCAATAAATATGACCCTTTTTAAGCTTTTAATAATAATTCCTTCACTCAAGGATAAACAAAATCTCATTCCAAATATTTAGATTGCTAAAGAAAGGCATGTAGCACTATTTTCCACAGTATTTTATGGAGGCACAGGTCAGCATGGAGGAAAATGTTCACGCCTGTTTTCCCACAGGATGTTCAAAGAAATCCTGTGAAATGATTCTTTTCCATGAGATAAGAACAGTCAGTGTTTACATAGGCTACTAAGTAAGACATCTGCTGGAGAGAAAGGAGAAAAGATGATTTTTTTGGGGGGGGAGGTTATTTTATATTAAAAATATTCGGGTGTGAGAATCTTTCATCTTTGAGAATTCCTTGAGTGAGGGAGTATCAGTAGCCAGAATTGAGACATTTCTCTTGTGTTTGAGTATTGGGACTGTGTTGATGAAGCCAACCCTGTGACCGAAGATCTGCTTGCAAGGTGTTGTTGGACCGGGCCCAGCTGCTCTCATTACTTGATAAGTGCTCTGCTGGTTTCCAGGGATGGGCAGCAATGAGCTACAGCTTGCTCTGAAATAGCAGAGGCAGCTTCCTGCCCGGTGCTGCATCTTGTGGAGACTTGCGGATGCACTGGGTGAGAGTGGTGTGATTGATGTTGCTGAAATTGGAGTCCTAAGGAACTCAATATTACACTCATTTGTATTATGTCACATTGATATGGAGAAGCGTTAAAATAAGTGACTTCTAAAGTGTTTGGTGATGGTGCTGCTGATTTAAGCGGGATAATAGCCCATTAAACACCCGATGTATGACTATCTGTGGCCATTTTACAGATACAGCCTCTGGCTTTAAATGCTTGAGACTTACACTCATTTGTTACGGTTAGTAATTTTTTAGACTTTTAGAGAGTGGTTGTGGGAGCAGTATTTGGTTCCTCTTGGCAAATCCTCTTCTAGGATTTGTCTTCACGGTCTTCACCTCGGTGTGAACAACTGACCCATGGATAGAGTCACAGGTGACAGATGACTGGGAAGTAGGGGAGCTAGCCCTCAGCAAAGATAGCAAGGATAATTTCAGTCTTTTTAGTGGCAGAAAGCACAGTTGAAGCAGCATTTCTGATGTATCTATCAGACTGAAATGGAAGAAGGCGGTGCGCAGGCGGTGCGTGCGATAGGAGAGCAGCTACCATCCCTGACTCCTAGATCCCACCTAGTTAACTCTTCGCAGCAGCACACCAGGGCTGCCAAGCACCGGGTTAAAATCAGGCCGAGCCGGGAAGGACGGAACCTCCTGGCCCTTCATCCCCGCGCCCTTCTCCGGCGAGGGCCGAGGTGTCCTCTCTTGTCCCCCGTCCTGCTAATTCGGTGACATTTCGGACAGTTCAAAAGTTCACGGGGAGTCTCTGGCGAGGCGACCGGGTGTGGGGCTGGAGCGGGGACAGCCGGCAGGTCCAGCCTCGCCGGCGGGGTTGGCCGGTGCCTTCTCCTCCTCCCTCTCTCCTCGCTTGTTTCCAGGCGAGACCTTGCTCTCCGCAGGTATCGCTCTGCTTCCCCCGGCTCCCGTTCCATCTTCCCCCGGCGCCCTGCAGCATCTGCGGGCCGCCCAGCCGGGCAGCCTGCGCGNGGGGCGAGCAGCGGTGCGGCTGCTCGCCGCCCCACAAAAGGCACCGCCGGGCTCGGGCTGCTCCGCACGCCCCGCGCTCCGGAGCGCGCACGGACACGCACACACACACACACACACACACACACACACACATAGAGGCACTCACACTCACACGGACACGCTCGCACGCACTCACACACACGGGAGCGCCGCGATGTGCGATGCGCGATGCGCGACGTGAGGCACCTCGCTCGCCGCGGGGCCGGGGGGAGCCGGCGGGATCCGCGTTGCCAGCCCGCCCGCCCCTGCCGCTCCCTCTCCTCCAGACCCATCCATCAGCTTCCTCCTCTCGGTCTGCTCCTGCATTTCTTTTCTTTTCCTTTTTTTTTTTGGATTTAATTTTTTTTTTTTTTTTAAATTTGCTCTGACTGTATCTACCCAAGCATAGAAAAAATGCCTGCCCGTGGAGCGAGGAGAGGGCACCGGGTCGGTAAATAAGAAGTGAGTACGAGCACAATGGCGTGCCTCCCCGCTCCCAGCCCTGCGGATGCTGCATGCGCCCCTGCTTCCCCCGCGCCGGACCCCGGGATGCTCCCCGCGGCGGCCCGGGGCTCCTTTGTACCTTGCCCGGCTCCGTTCCCCTCCCTTCCCGGCCCCGCTCGCGCCGCGCCCCGGCTCCTCCGCCGGCCGCCTCGCCCCCGCGCCGCTCCCCGCGGCGGAGCATCCCGGCTGACGGCGGCTTCCCGGGGCTACCGGGGCTGCACCCCGCGGGGGCGGCGGCCGTCCCCCGGC
>VYZR01002466.1:3343-13481 GCA_013400675.1 Oxylabes madagascariensis | reverse complement strand
ATAGCAATTCAAACAGATCATGATTCCAAAGGTTCCCTGCCCTTACCTTGTAGTGGGAGGAGATGTTAATACATCCCTTCTTCTCACTTGTCTGCACAGATATGGACTGCTGACCAAAATGCACAAATTCTTTCGACTTCAAAGAAACATGGATGCAGGATTGGATCATAGCTCATCCTTAGCCTGGTTATGAGGGGTTTCATGTCTTACAGACAACTTAAGCTACTATTTTATCTCTTTACTTTTTTCTGGTTTAGATTTGTTAATCTGAAAATTGGGAATTTTATTCCATTAATCTTATTTATGTGTGTATTTCCTATATGTAATACTTTGGATGCACTTCTGTTTTTCCTCTCAAGTTAAAATGGAAGGTGAATGACTTGAACATACATGAATTGAGTATATTTTGTCAGCTCTCAGTGCAGCTTACTGTAGTCAGTGTTACAAACTGAATTAAGATGCAACATTACACTACACTTTCAGGATTTATTGCCAGTGAATCTCTTGAGTTATTGTAGTTGTCAATAGAAATACTTATAGGAAAAGCTTTCAGTCCATTACTGAATGATATAAGGAACATAGAATTCTATGTTTAAAAAAAGAAGCAAACCAGCAAAGCTGGTGATGAATGAATTTAGTAATTTATTAGCCATCATCAAGCTTAATTGTATCCACTGTAATGTTTCTTTCTGAGGATCTTTGCACTTTATCTGGGGGAGATTTTTTTTTTTAAGTTGATATGTAGATTAAACAATATTCCTTTTCCACTTTGCTCTAATTTTGAACATATTGTATAAATAATGGCTTAGCTCTTCAAGTCATTGTGTGTATACATTAGCATACAAATAGTATGTCCTATATGTAGGGGCCCACTAGGGAAATGGGAAGATAGTTCACCAGGAGCTGTAGTGATGGGACAAGGAGTAATGGGGTCAAACTGAAAGAGTGGAAATGTAGGTTAGATACATGGAGGAAATTCTTTACTATGAAAGTGGTGAGTCACTGGATTGGGTTTCTCTGAGAAGATGTGGATGTTCCAGGCCAGGATGGGTGGGGATTGAGCAGCCTGGTCTGCTGGAAGATGTCCCTGCTGATGGCTGGGGAATTGGAAGTTGATGATCTTTTAAGGTCCCGTTCAACCCAAGCCATTCTATGTGTATACATTAGATACATTTCAGAGTTATCTGGAGAATGTACAAAATATTGAAATAATTTCTGCTGGATGGCAGAAATTAGAGACATAAATAGTTTTCCATCTGGATGTCTTTTGCTATTGCTTGATCATATTATCTCTAAATTAATCAGTCAAGTCTCACTGAGCAGAAACTTTCATACTTTCCCCTTGGAATCCTAAAAATGCCTAATTGAGTAACTTGTATTTTTGCTGTGTCCAGGTTATCTTTACATTCTTATTTTCCCATGCTGGTGAGGACTCAAAGTTTGACATAGAAAACCATATATATTATATGAATATTAAGCCACTTTGGGCTTAGTATGTTTTCAAGTTACTGCTTATGGAGTAAATTCTGCATATACTCTGAAATTATATTTCTCCAGTTTATAATGTCAGTTTTGCTGTTTTCTGAACTCCATTCTTTTTCTAATTCTGACTTCTTACTGAAAAAACTGCACAGAGAAAAAATGTTAACTAATTATTCCTTGGTATGGGGAATGTGTACACATAATCTAAAAATGGAGACATAAACATTGTCATGTTTATTTTTCTTTAGTAGTTTTTTGTTTGTTTTCTTTAACATGTTATGATTTTCCCCGTGGAATTAAATAAATGTCAAAAAGTTGAATGGTAATTCCAGTTTTATTCTGGTGTCTGTCAGTTAGGGTTTTCCAGACTTAGAACTTGACTGCTTTTTCTTTTTTTGATGTTTATTTTTTTTTGTTTGTTTGTTTTGTTTTTTGGTGGTTTTTTTTGTTTGTTTGTTTCTTTTTTTTAATCAATGTTCACAGTATCACCTAATGGGAAAGAATCTGTAATTGCCATTCTGCTAGTATTTTTGTAGAGAGGTAATAAAGCAAAGGCAGGCAAAACCCTTTAGCTGCTTGCTGGATAGTTTTCCTTCTTTCACATAAGTGTAGTTCTTCTCACATTACAGTATGCAGTGGTTTTAGAAGACCATTCAAGTTAAGATATTAGGAATTTCTTAAATACATCACTAAAAATTGTATTTTTTCCTGTTAAATGTCTTTTATTTATTGTGTGACTGCCTCAAATAAGAAAAAAAGGTTGTGTCACCTGACTTCTTGTTCTTTCATGAAAAAATTTTGGTTATTGCTCTTTATCTTGTTTTGCTTATTACCAGCACTGAGGGGGGAAAATGTACAATGTGTTGCAAAGATTTCCTAAGTTCACGGCCCCATGCTGAGGTCATGTTTTTAAGGAACATATTTTATAATGCATTTCAAAGTTCATTGTAGTTTTTAAAAAAAACCTTGAATACTTATTCATAAAGAAGAAGCACATTACTATTCTAGTTTAATAGCTGTGTAATCTGTTTTAAGTATTACCTTATCTTGAAGTTGTTTTTGGAACTGATCCTTTAGGAATAGGATTTGTTTTGCCTTTTCCCCCCTTAAAAGAAGCAGTGATACCTGCTTGAATATTGTTTCATTTAAATTGAGTATTTTTTAATTCAGTGTTTTTAATTAAAGTTGTATTAAAGTGCACAAGTGACTATTAATGTAGTGGAAATATGATGTAGTTTTTTAAATCAGACTTATGAATTACTTTCCCTTTTGCAGGGTTACCAGGGAATGGTTGATGGAGGTGATAATATTGTAGAAGTTTCATGGGAAAGTGTTTCAAGTATCCTGCAAGTGGTAAGTGCTGAGGGGTGACAGTGGGACCCAAAACCTCTTTATTCAAACAAAAGAACCTAAATTCTCGATCCAGGCAACCGCTGTAATTCCGTATTTGAACTGTGTGATGACTCAGTGACCAGCATGTGCCACTTCCAGCAGAGCCTGATTTCTACACGGTGGATGGCTGACACTTGCTAAAGATCTCTGTGTGGTCTTGACTTTGGAGCCCAGAAATAATCTTGAAAACCTTTGTTCTAGATTTGCAACATCACATGTCATTAGCCTCCTAAAGCCATACTGACAAGTCTATATTTAATAAAAAAGACATTATAGGGCCAAAACATGAAACAGCTGTGTTTTGTAAGGCAAATAATTTCTTACGAAACCCTGTTGCCTTTCTGTGTAAATGGATTTGGAATTATAGTAGCAGATGTAATTACAGTGCAGTTCTGCAGAGCTCAGATACTGCCAGTGACTTAGTACATTTTTATTACAACATTCTGCAGTGTGGCCATTTGGATCTCCTCAGCTTTTGCTCAGCATGATAATGTTGTGACCTCTTCCAGAGCAGGTGCTATTACTGCTTGCCAAGCTCTCTGAAAACTACCTCCAGGTGAAGCTTGGATTTCTTAGGAGTTTTTTGTAAAGTTAATGAACATAAAGCAGTTAGCAAAGACAATTTTTTTTTTTTAAACCAATGCCCTGGAGAACTGTGAGGTATTTTGTCTCATGTTTGCTTTTCTCCTTTTTTCCCCCTTGTCTATCTTGCAAAATCTGTAAATAGAATCATAGAATATATCAAGTTGACAGGGATCCATAAGAATCATTGAGTCCTAAAAATAATAAAACTAAAAGAGCATCATCCAGATGCATCTTACCATGATAAGAAAATTGAATTCTCTTGGGCAAGCCACACAAGAGCATAGTTAGGAGGAGGATGTAGGCTCCTATGCAGGTGTAGTGTAGAAGAGAAACATCTTTCTGAGCTTTACAGCTGGTAATTCAACAGACCAACAATGAACCTCAGCATGTATCTTACAGAATGTGTTTAGTTGTTTTGATGAGAAAGGTTTTTCAGCCCCTTGTGTATTTCTGTTTACTCAGAACAAGTAGCGCTTTGTTTCAAGTACAGTTTCTTTTCCTTTTACAGCTGTTTTTTCTAAGTAGGAAAATACCTAGTTTTAGAGACATTTTGTAGTCTTGATTTTTTTTTTTAGCATCTATGTGTGTACACATCTACCTTTTTTGTCTTTCCACTCGCAGCTATGCAACACAGGTGGCAAATTGGCCTGAGAGCTGAAACATCTCTTGTTTGGGTAAATCGTGTCACTGCAGCCACTGCAGATTTAAAGTTCAAATTTAGATAGATGTGACAGATGTACTACCAGTTAAAGTGAAGGGAATGTTTATGCAAAATTGATGTAATCACCTCCAGATTTGTTTGCAGGAAAAAAAAAATAGTTTTTTCAGTCTTAACTGATACTACTTTTTACTGTGACAATAAATAAGGCAAAAATTAAACTTCTTGAGTGACTGAACAAAATAAACACAGAAGACTTGTAAATAATATGTGTCCAGCAAGACACCTAGCAGTTTTCAGTGACAGGGCAGTTCAGTTATTTTTAAAAATGACCACCACCATTTCCAAAAGAAGCTTTTTAATTCATATTAATAAATGCAACACATAATCAATAAAAGAGAAAATGTAGCATTAGTCTAATCTATAAGGAATTATAGGCAGTTATTTCCATAATTCTGTGGAATGACAATGAATGCTAATTTTGAATTTCAGGGATACATTTTTTCTCTTATTGTTTATGTATCTCGTGATATTAGGGGGAAGAATACCACACTGAGGCAAATGAATCTAAATACTGAACTTGTTAGTATATCACTTTTACTCTTGCCATTAAATATAAGTAACAACCTATTTATTGTAATACTGCTAAAATTAATCCCATGTAATTTAACATTTTTCTTCCAGAGTAGCTCTTTATCAGGCATTTTTGAGTGTTTTTTGTTTTTCCCTTGTGTGTGTATCTGCTCTTGAACATAAATACCCACAGGTTTGATAATATTTTGTTCATCATTACTTTGCCTCACTGTAAAATTGAAAGATGGCGGTTATGCTACAAAATTCATCATTAATTCAGCTGAGAAATATGCAGTAATATACCGGATCATTACCTAAAAGTGGTGTCCTTCCCTCTCCTAGGGAGGCACGGTGATCGGCAGCGCGCGCTGCAAATCCTTCCGCACGCGCGAGGGCCGCCTGCAGGCTGCCTTCAACCTGGTGCAGAGAGGGATCACCAACCTCTGCGTGATCGGCGGCGACGGCAGCCTGACCGGCGCCAACCTCTTCCGCGAGGAGTGGAGCGGGCTGCTGGAGGAGCTGGCACAGAAAGGTGAGCGTGCCTTCGGGCCTCCAGTCCGCAGGGAGGTTATGGACCCGAACTGTGGGTGTGCAGATTGGATCCAGAGGGTATCTCCAAATCAAACGCATTCATTCTAGGAAATTGCGTGGTTCTTCATAAAATAATAGCTGTTGGTTTCTGTACATCTGCTCATGTGTATCATAAAGGTCCAAAAAAGGCCAAATAAGTTACTGGGCAACAAACAGTCTGTGTGGCTTTTTTCTTCTATTACGAATCATTTTCAGGATCTGAACTTCTTACCCTTGCTTCAAAAGCCCTATGTCCTCGTATCCAATCTGAGGTGGTAATTCCTTTCCTACAGCAAGCTACACATTTTTATGTTACTAAATTATATTGCTTTCCTGCCTGTATGTCACTGTTTGTTTAAGATAAGAACATCAAGTGGCTATTGATAGAAGTACAGCCAGCCTAGTAGTTGTGTTTGACAGCATCCAGGGGAATGTATAGGGAAGAGCAAAGAGTAAAATAATGCTGTATTGATGCTATGTGTTACTCATGATACGTAAATACTCTGATAGGCTCCATCCTTTTCTGTCTTCAGGGCCTCCTGAACCAGATTCTGTTAACAGTCCTTAATGAATTTCTCTTCCATGAATGTATCTAGTCTACTTGAAAGCATACAGAGTTCTGCTGAAAACATTGTGTAGAAGTTCTGCAGCTTCACTGAATAATGAAGATTGTGAAGAATCTTGTTCTATTTATTTTGATCCTGTTGGCTTCTAGATCATTTGATGTCCATAGTTTCTGTGTTAGAATAAACCATGAATGATCAATCCTGCTTCCTGCATGCCACTTGAGATTTTACAACTGTCTTATTTTCCCTTCGTCATCTCTTTTTCTAGATGGAAGAGTCCTAGTTTGCTTAGTTGTTCCTTATATGTAAGTTCTATATCTTTGATCATCTTTGTTGCCCTTCTCTGAACCTTTTCCAGTTCTACCCTGTTTTGAGGTGGGGAGGACCACAACTGCACCCAGTATTCAAGATGAGGGCAAACCATGGATCTACACAGTAGTATAATGATCTTTGTTTTGTTCTCTATTCTTTTCCTAATATTTTCTAATATTTTGATTTTTTTTTTACTGCTATTGAGCATTGAAGCTGATTTATTAATGAGAACAGCATTATTATATTATGCTGGAAATCGTGTTATTTTGTTTGTGATGTTAGGGTACATTTTTTTTCATGTGTCTTAGTTTACATTTATCTGCAATGAATTCCATCTGATATTTTACTGCTCACTGTGTCTTGCTAGTCTTCTTCATTTCTTCTCAAACACTCCATACGTTTAGATCCCAAATAATTCAGTTTGATCAGTAAACTTTGGCACTTTGCTGCTCATTCCCTTTTCTAGGTTATTGCTGAGTGTGTTGAACAGCGCAGATCCCTGTAGAACTCCATTGGTTACCTTCCTAAGATACAAGAATTTGCATTTACCACTGCCCTCTGCCTCGTATTTTTTACCCTCTGTTTCACATTATTTACTCTTATGAAAAGCCTTCTGTCTTATACAGTGACTGCTTAGTTTCCTCAAAATCCTTTGGCAAAAGACTTTGTCAATGGCTTTTTAGAAATCTAAGTAGAATATGTCAACCAGATATTAAGTCATATTTGGAACTCTAGAAGAGGTTTGTAATGCATGGTATACATTCATAGAAAACATTTTGTTTCTTCTTCACAATGTTATATTTATCTTCATGGACATTAGTTATATTTTTCATTATGTTTTCTGCTGTTTTTCTGTAATGTAGACATTAAACACACTGATACGTAGTTCTTGAATCTCATATTAAAATTTTGGCACTATATTTACTACCATCCCATCCACAGATACTAAGGTAGTTTTAAGTGCTGAAGCAGCTAAGATATTTCATCCTTGAGTTCCTTTAGAACTCTTGGATGATGCAGCATTTTCATTGCTGTCTTGGGAGACACTGCTAAGATGTAGAATAGGAGCTTTTCTGTTCTGTTTGCTTATTAATCACGAAATCAGAGCCTTTCAGTGTTGCAAAAGAGAAGTCTTCAAAAGCTAGATGCTGGTTTCTAACTGTTTACATATGCCCATAACACATCCAGTTTGCATCCTTTTGCTTCTTCATTGCACTTTACATGCTGAGACTACAATTTGATACTGTTTCAATTTGAAACCATCAATTTTAAGGTTGGTTACAAAACTTGATAATTGTTCCACACTTTTGAGATGGACTGAAAAGCTCTTATTTCCTTCCTTACTGTAAGGAGTTCTGTGCAGGATTCTTTTGTTTGGATGTTTGATTGGCTTTTGTTTGTAGTTTTGACTAACCTTGTTACCTAAAATATCTAAACATAATTTAATGTTTGGATATATTTAATTTATGAAAGTAGAGCACCCAAGCAATACGTCTTAATTTATTTTTTTTAATAGTCTTACAGTTCTTTCTCTGGATACTTCTTTACAGGAAAGATTGATGCAGAGGCTGTTAAGAAATATGCTTACCTTAACATTGTGGGAATGGTTGGATCCATAGACAATGACTTCTGTGGCACTGATATGACCATAGGTACTGACTCAGCTCTGCACAGAATAATTGAAGTTGTGGATGCCATCATGACCACTGCTCAAAGGTAAATTGAGCATAATATAGAGACTGATAACAAATACTTAGATGTTTATGCTTTTGTTTAAGTTCATTTGAAATAGAGGTTAGGTAGGTGGGAAAACGAAATTTGGCTGCATCTTTCAAGTGTCTTGGTTTCTTTTTTTCTTAGTAACTGCTTTTTCATCATTCCTGTCATGGCAGCACTTCAAGTATGTGATCATAGAGATCAGCCTTAGGGGCAGACTTGGTTTTTAATGTTTCTAGTCTTTTTCAGACATTCTTGGTTAGAGAAGATCCAGACACACTGTGAACAGTACAAAAATAGCATCTGTCTTATATAAGCTTTATTTCAGTAAAAATTAAGCAATTAAATGATTGGGGTTTTTTAAATACAGCTATATCAGTACAGTTTTTAACTATGGGTCAGCATCATGTACATTTCCAGTAAAGGTTCACATCTTCTCTCGTAGCTTCGTGTTTTGCAAGAAAGTAGTGAAAATGAATTATGCATTGGAAGATACTTAATTTTAAATATATTGTTTAATGTGACAATAATATTATCTTAATGTGACAAAAACATTTTCTTAATGTTTTTCTGTTTTGCTAAGGAATTCTGAGTGCAGTAACCATGGTAAACACAAGCTGTTTCATGATACTAGGTTCAGTTGATTTGTTTTCTTATTTTTACAGCCATCAGAGGACATTTGTTCTGGAGGTTATGGGGCGACACTGTGGGTATGTATTGTCTTCAGTATTTTGTGTCTTGTAAAGGTACAATTATGAAAGAAATCTGAACATAAAAGTCTAATCATTTAATTGCTTNAACATAAAAGTCTAATCATGTGTTCTGTTTGTTAGGTATCTAGCTCTGGTTAGTGCCTTAGCCTGTGGTGCAGACTGGGTGTTTATTCCTGAATACCAACCAGAAGAAGGCTGGGAAGATACAATGTGTGTTAAGCTTTCAGAGGTAATTTCTAACATGTTTGAGATTCCTGATGTCTTTGCGGATGTTTTTATTTTAAAGCAGTGATTTAAAAAGTGTGATCAGGACTTTAAGCAAATCTTTGGTTTTAGTGTCACATAAAGTTCTCTGTGATCTTGAAGATTTCTTTTCTTGCACTCTGTGATTGTTTTGAGGAATCATATGACTCACCCTGGGAATTGTATAAAATTATACCTATATAAGCAATATGTGTACATTTCCTCAGTAATTTGATGTTAGACATTTCACTTAATCAATGAAAAGACATGTATGCAAACGAAAGGTGTGAGAATGAATCATGGATGAGTGATCAAATGCAAGAAATGTTTCCTCAAATCCTAGCAGCTTAATGTAGAGCAATTGATTATAAAATTATGCTGTAAATTCCTCTTGGTTTTTTTTTAACTACACAAATGTGCTTTTATTTTTATTACAGAACCGTGCACGAAAGAAAAGGCTGAATATTATTATTGTAGCTGAAGGAGCTATTGATTGTCACAACAAACCTATAACATCAGAGAAGGTTAAGGACGTAAGTGTCAACATCCCTATGATACAAGATTTCTGTTCATAAGATGAAGCTTACTGTTAACAGTAACATTTCTGTAGAGTAAATCTGTTCCTGTAAGGTAGCTTATCACACAGTTGTATTTTATGCTTGTGCTTTATTATCTAAAATGACATAGCCAAATTAAAGGGCAATGTTTTTAGTGGCAATTAATTAGAACCTTTTCTCCTTGTAATAAAACACAGCAGTTCAAAATCATCTGCTTCATGGGTGCCTTAATTGATAGTTTGAAATGAGCTCAAATCTGTGTTTATAATCCTATTTTACTTTGTATGTCTTGTAAAATTTGTAATGTTGGTCTGTCTCACAGTGAAGTAATACTGTGTGCTTTGAATGAAGTCTTGTCCAAATGGTTGCTTTGCTAAAAATTTCATTGGTGTCTAAGATTAAGAAAACTTTTAAGCTGAATTTTTCTGCTTAAGAAAGAAGGTCATTANGGAATGTGTACAGCACTTTTCCGTATTTTAGAATGAATAATGAGGTTCATGTATGTTCTCTGTGTGTTGCTATTCATTTGCAAACTATCGAGGAATCAGAAATACATATCTTCTTAATTTGTTCTAAAATTTCATCTCAGATCTTCTGTTACAACAAATTCTTCAGGTGCTTGCATCCATTTATGTGTCATACACAAGTCAGGTTTCTGCAGGAAAACTGCTCAGTTTTAACTGAAAAAAGAAAGGCATAATGGATACATTGATTTATTTGTCCCATGAGGGCTTTAGATATTTGTTTTTATTTTCTTCTTCTCCTGTACCC
>VYZR01002461.1:6648-30474 GCA_013400675.1 Oxylabes madagascariensis | reverse complement strand
AAAGCAGAGGTGACAGATGATGGTGCCAGACTCTTCAAGTGGAGCCCAGGGACAGCACAAGGACCAGCAGCCATAAACTAAAACACAACAAGTTTCACTTCAATATGAGAAAGAACTTACTTCCCCTGAGGGTGGCAGAGCACTGGAACTCCCAGGGAGGGTGTGGAGTCTCCCTGTCTGGAGAGATTCCAATTCCACCTGGACACGTTTCTGTGTCACCTGCTCTAGGTGACCCTGCCTTGGCAGGGCATTGGATGAGATGATCTCCATAGGTCCCTTCCAACCCCAGCTATTCTGGGATTCTGTGAACAGAAGATTTCAGAAGGCAGCTCTGAAGCCCACTAAACCTCCTGTTGGAGCCATAGAAGCCTGTAGTACTTTTATTTCAGAGAGGACTAAAAAACATCGAGGGAATCACCCAGAAGGGCACAGTCTGAGGGATCTCAGGGAGGAGGGTCATCACTGATGACACTTCTGAGCTCGCAACACAGTTGTGACCTTTGACTCCAAACTAACCCCACGATGTTTGGGAGATGATGAACATTAGAAGCAGACTCGGACTTACCCTTGGGCGAGACCAAGTGCTGGACACGTACCCCTGGGGGACAAGCCCTGCCCTGCAGCACTCACCTTGCCACAATGGGAAGAAGGAATTGCAGCACCAAGAGACAAATAACTGACTCCAGGTCCCATGGGCAGCACAAGTAGCATCCTGCATCCCATTGAGCCCTCACTGGGACTGGCTCTTTGCCTGGTTAAGAAATTCCGTGACTCAAAATGCCATTGGGGACAGACAGCAATGGATGATGTAGAATTACCACCTCCAACAGAGCTGCATGTAGGAAACAGTGCTGATATCTCTGTTTTAATAGCAAAATGTTCTGCAGACACCCTGCATTTCCAAGGAAATCTAATCACCTCTGCAGAGCAACCAGGACATGCTTTCTATCTGTAATGATAATGATTTCTAACAGTATCACTGTTTCCATTCCTACTCTCCTGGGACTGTCAGAAATGAAAAGGACGTTTTGTGTAAACCCTGAAATGCTATGGCTTGGCTAAGTGGGAAATGCTGCTGGAACCAGGAGAGTGTGAATGTGTGACTCTACTGGGACAGATTATATCAGAGATTGATACAGGAAGTAAGAAAAAAAAAAAGCCCAGTGGGGAAATGAGAAGGGAAGTGCTGGAAGCACAGAGGATTTCTTCACTCATGCTGGAACAAAGAGCAGAGCTTTTCGTTCCACCAACTGCCTACCATGCTGGGATGCCTGCTGCGCTGGGATGCCTCCCTGGCAGGGATACCAGGATGCCTGCTCTGCTGGGATACCACACACAGCTCACACAAGGCCTGGGGTTCCTTCTGAACCTGACAGCTCAGGGCAACTCCCAGTCATGTAGCTCAGCTCCCCACACCACCCTGCCAAGGCCAGTGCTGTGCTCTGTGATCTGCTGAACATCAGAGCAGGGGAGAGAGGAAGGGACCCAGTCTCCCTGCAACTCCTCAAAGCCTTACCCAGCGCTCACCTTGCAGGGCTGTTCAGAACAACGGGCTGACAGAGACATGAGCTGTTCCCTCCTCCAGGAGTTATCTCCATCCCTATTTTACAGCTGGAGTACATTTCTTCTACAGAGATCTGGAAAGAATGAAGATCTCCTGAGCCTCAGGGCTACTGTTTTATCCACAAAACCACAGAAAAGATTTGAAGTCGAAATAGACAAAACCCAGCTTCATCCTCTTGAGTCACTGGTCCAGATTCCTCCATGAGCTTCAGTGCAGGCTTCTGGTGGGGCAGAGCTGCCTCCTGTGACAGCAACACCAAGACAGAACCCTCTCAGCTACCAGCAGATCCAGGGCTAGGAGGGACACAGCACATCACTGCTATTTTTTTCACTACCACATAAAGAACAGGTATTCCATGGCTGGGGTTTGGAATAAGATGGTCTTTAAGGCTCCTTTCAACCCAAACCATTCCATGATTCTGCAGGACCAGCTCATGCAGAGTTCAGAGTAACCAGGATAAAGAGTGACAAACAACCATATTCAAGTTACCCAAATGGTATAAGGGAAAAACAACATTGCATTCCCATGCAGGAACTGCTGTTCCAGGTTCAAGGAGCCCTCAAAGCCTGTTGTTTGCACAGCCCAGCACAGAGATGCAAGAAGCCCAGGTTTATCTCCTGTGCAAAGCCATCCCAGCAAGGCACCTCATACATCTCACCTCTTTCCCTGCAGAATTTGGGCAGCAATATCAGCAGTGCTGGAGGGGGGATGGCTGGCATTAGTCCTCCCTAGAGGGTCACAGCGACCACAAACATCTTTGGGTGATGGCAGATAGTTCAGGAATTTTCATTTTCCATAGTGACACCAGCAACATTGAAAAAGAGACCTGAGAGCACCTACTGCAATATCCGTCTCCTGCTAAGTCTTCAGTTTGGCAAGGTGTCTATTTGCAAAGCACATGCAATAGCAGAATTTCCTAAAGGTAGTAAAATGGCAGCACATAGTTTCATCCACACCTGACACATGGCCAATGTGCAGCAGAGCCGAGAACACTTTCTAGGTAAAGAAAGCATTTCTTTTTAAGTAAGAAATTTAAATAAGGTATAGTCTTACATTTAAACCGCAGATCCACTGATTCTAAAGCCATGCTTTCCCTCATGGCCAGACCCACTGGGTGTGGAGATGTTGATGCAACCCAGTGACCTGCATTTTGCAGACATTCAGTGATGATTACAAAGCTCCTGTCCAGCCCTAAACCCTGTGAATGTTACACATTTTGGCCCAAGAAATGAAGATGACTCTCTTCAGAACACAACCACAGGCATGTCCTTGAGACCTTTAATCAGAATGGAATTCCTCAGCAGTACCCAGAAATTGCAGGCCATCTGAAGCCTGGCTCTATAATGTCTTAGGAGAAACCCACAACCCTCTTGCTTCAGCACCACTTTGTGCCTCTGGGAGGAATATCTGTGGTTTTTTGTGAGCGATCTGCTCTTTTCAGGTTCGTCTCCCACCTAAAGGTTGACCAAATTCTTTGGTTTTGCACAAACCCTTTCCACTCATATGTGATTTATTTTCAGGGTGCTGCTGGCACAATTATTTCACAAGCTGTCCTTATTCTTGCAATGGTCAAGAACATTGTTGCTGTGAGAAGTGCCCCAAAACTACCAAATACCTTTGCAATTAACTGAATCTGACCACAGTTTCAACAAGAAGTGAATAGTTTCAAACAGATTTGGAGCACTCATCTCTTTTTGGACAGTATGCACTTTATTGCAGAGAAGACTGGATGCATTTTTAAAACAAATTCAGGAGTTGCACAGTTTCCATACAATTCCATGAAGTGTCATCCACAGTAACTTGAGCACAGTGGAGTCTGTCAGACAGTGAGGGAGCTCCATCTTGTCACCTGCAATCACTCAAGGCACCGAATCTTGCAGGCAGTTATTTAAGAGCCATGGAAACAGATGGCCCTGCTCCTGCAAGCACCTCTGCCAGAAAACAGAGGTTAAACCGTGTCACTCCTGATTTACATCAGCACAACTGAGATCAGGAGTCAGGCTTGGATCATGAGAGCAGCCAGGGAAGGTTTTATGTCAGTGTGATACACCTGTGGTGGCAGATTTGTGACATTTCCTGAGGGGCTTTATGTGAGATCAAGCTCGAGACAGTGTCTTCCTTTTCAGGTATTGCTGTATCTTCGGATCAGTGCTCATCCTGCTGCCCAGTCCCTCTCCCCATGGGAAAGAAATTTTGGCATGAGAACACATCAAGTCATAACAGGCATTACCACTGTCTCTGTCTGCCCCTGATGCTGCTGTGTTTGGGAACACACCAGGAGGTCACAGACAGCTCCAGGCAACATGAGGGTGAGCCACAGCTGAGCAGCAGGATCACAAGTGTGTTAAACTGTGACCAGAAATGTTCTTCAGTGTAGCATCTAACAGGGATAATGAGCTATTCTCAGGAGACCATCGACAATAATCGCTTTAGAGAGACACTGGCTGCATCAGCAAATGAACATTCTGTTAGATCAAAATCCCCAGCCCTTTTTCCTTACCTATTAATCACCCCCAAAGTGAAGCCTTTCTGAGCCAACACCCACACTGTGACATTAAACACAGCTCAAGCTCTTGATGCCAGTCCAGAGCTTGTCTTAGGATGCTGAGACTCAATGGGCTGGCATAAGACACATTAACATGGAAAAGCCTTACAACCACCCAGCTCTGAGATATGCTTCTCACATCCTCCACAATTCACAGCCTCTCTGCCATGAACAGTAATGGTAATTTTTATCAGCTGAAGATCTGACACACAGGTCTCCAACACTAATGACGTAAAACCACACGGGAGTCAGAAGTTCCCTGTGATGGAAATACAGTAGAATGGCTCAGTGTGTCCAAGGGATATGCTGTAGGAGAGCTGTTTAAATGCTCGTGTGTGTTGTGTTGAAAGACAATTTTCTTCACTCCTTTAGCACTGTGCCAGGTGTATGAGAGTTAAAAATATACTGAGGTGAATGGGAACCTTGGGAAGAGCAGCTGATTGACAAAAGTCCCCAAAACTGAGGGCTTTGGTGTAATACCAGTGCAGGGATGGCACAGATTCAGAGAAGAAGAGCTCACCCTCTCATGTGCCTTGCAGCTTAAATTAAAGAAAAGGGTGCTTGGGGAGAAGGGTGAGGAATCATTCATGGTCACTGCCTGATGGCTTCACCAAGGCTGCCAGTGCTGATGGTGGTACGTGTGCACGTGTGACTTCCTAACTTCAACTACCTCAACTACCCACGAGGACAGAGATCATGACTCACAGGGACTTAGGAAGGCCATCCCAAAGTGATGTGTTTCTGGCATAGGCTAAATCAACTGTGATGAGTTAAGGGGCCTAGGGCCCTGAATGCTTTAGCTGTCCTGACTATTCCCTTTCAAAAGAAAATAGAAAATTATCACATGAAGTGGTCGCTAGGCACAAATGATTCCTCTTCAAACGGATTACCACAGGATTTCCCCTTGCAATTACTAAAATATACTACCTGATGTGTCACGAGGATGACAGGTATTGACATTTAAGGCAATCTAATTTCCATAGCCGTCTCATGACTTTCCCCAGGTAGATCACCTTTGTCTTCCTTCTCCAGAACCGATTTCTTGCAGGTGAACATGACAAGTAGCAGCATTGGCAAGTGCCACAGAGTGCAGAAGAAGAGCTTCCTGGAGCTGCTGCGGTCAGCATCCCTGTAGAACCGAAAGCCGAGGTAGGAGATGTAGAGGTTGATAGGGAGCGAAATGATGGGGAAAGTCCATGTGGTGATGTCAAGGACAGGAGCCACTGTTGAGAGTCCAGTTAAGGCCAAGCAGTGACGCAGAGCCACCCGTCTGCACAGCCCTGGGTGAGTGACAGACATCATACAGTATCCTCCTCGAGAGTAATCTTCCCGCAGACCCCAGCTCAGGGCATTGAAGTGAGGGAACTGCCAGGAATAAAGGATCCCTCCTAACAGTAATGCACCTGCAGTGGGAAAGAGAGTGTTAGAGGGTTCCTACAGGAAGTGCCACACACAGACCTCAGCTGTCACACCCTGTTTGCTACCCCCCTGTGCCACTGCACAGCAGTGGCACCACTCTGTACAGAGACAGGGCAGCCCCATGAGATAAGGAACCTCTGGTTTTCATGGCATTCACATAGGGTTGGAGCATGGTGGTTTGTCTGGTTTTGGAGCACTTAATTTGAAAAGCATTTCAGCAAGTCACTTCCTTCTAAAGAAATACTGCTAAATGGTTCCTGCACCACCTGTCTCTACCTGAGGGAAGATCGGTGGGAAGGAAGCGAAACTGGGCAAGAGACTATATTCCTGGGAGCCTCTAGATTCTACTCTGAGGTTCCTGAGTTGGTGTGACCAGAGAAGAAAAAAACCAGTGGGCAGAGCAGGGGTTGCATTAACCAGACACAGAGAGCCCAGCTCAGTGACAGAGGAAAAGGAGGACAAGCTGCTGCTCCTTGGACTTGGGGAAACACCACATCGTGGTAGGTTGGAGCAAGGCCAAGCCCTCTGTTTGCCCACTGCATGAGGGAGGGAACTGCTGCCAGCACAGGACAAGTTCCATTGTGGACCAGGGCAGGGGGCAGAACTGGCAGAAGCTATTAATGAACTAACAGGAGATGGAGAACTTACTCCTTCAAATCAATTGCAGAAACTTCTAATCAGTTTGATCAAGTAACTCTATATACACCAATTAACTAATTTTACATTTAAAAAGGAACTGTGGAAGCACCACATTTCCACAGCTCTTCCTGGGACACAGTACAGCGTTTACTGAAGCAGAAGCAGCTCATGTGCTAATTTCAGTGAGCCTCCAGGAGGCCCTCACACCAAACTCCCTTCACTCATTTTATCTGAAGACACAAAAAATCCCCCAAGGCTGTTGCAATGTTATAGGCATTTCTGGGTTTTACTGTTGTTTCCCCAGCTCCCAAACCCCTCTGCTCTCACTTTAAAACACTTCCTTTGTAACTCCCTGCCTCCACGAGCTCATTTTCTATGGAAACTTCTTCTCCAAATGGAGCCATGCATCCAGAATTTTCTTAATGACCCGACAGAAGCAGCAACACTTATCGGCAAACACGTTAAGGTATTTAAATTCTTCCCCAGCAACTCTGATGAAGCCCAAGTCACTGTGTCCTCTGAACAGTTTCATGGTTCAGATCTCCTCTCCATCTATTCCTTGGAGCTGTGCACACCTAGTTCTTGTCTCTAACAGCACAACTCGTACTGGTGCTGTCATGCAAATAGTAATAATCCTGGTTTGCGAAACTGCCTTTTTTCCCCTACCTTATCACCAGTGAAGGAACTCTCCATTAGACTTCATGCAGGTTTCCAGTAGTGGTGTAAATGACCTATCTCACTACTTTTTTAAATGAGTAACAAAGACTCCTTGAGGTGAGTATGTACCTCTGGAAGTTGATTACATGAAGCACAGAGATAGACACACACTTTGGGTGTGTAGCTTTCAAAACAACATTGTCTGCCACGTATTCCAGGTGATTTCATGGCGATCACAGGATAGTTTGGAAGGGACCTTAGAGATCACCTCATTCCACTCCCTGCCATGAGCAGGGACACCTCCCAGCAGACCAGGTTGCTTCAAGCCCTGTTCATCCTGGCCTTGGACATTTCCAGGGATGAGGCAATCACAGCTTCTCTGGGTACCCTGTGCCAGGGCCTCCCCACCCTCACCGGGAAGAATTTCTTCCTCGCATCAAATCTAAACCTACTCTCTGTCAGTGTGAAGCCATTCCCCCTTGCGACTCCAGATCCATGTGAATAGTCTCTCTTGCACCTTTAAGACAGTTGAAAATTATGTACCTCAAAATTATCAATAATTTCAGAATATCATAGCCAGAAAAATCCTTTTGGCCCTAACAGAACAGTGTTTGATTCAGTTCTGCTGAAACCTGAGGGAGCAGCTCTGCAGAAATAAACCAAAATTAAACTTACTGAAGGAGCAGTTCTCCCTACATCAGGAGAAACAACAGGGAAAATGTTCTTGTCATAAGTCACTCTTCAGCTTTTTCCCATTCTTGTAAAACATACAAACAGAGGCAAGATCCTGAATATGCTACACCTAAGAGAGGCGTATTTTTCAAGTATCACATCTGAAGTGCTTTAGAGACATTAGCTTGTCATCATTCAGAACTTAGGTGAAGGTAAGCTACAATTATCCATCAGCTGAAGACTCTTAAGCAGATGAAGCCAGGGCCTAAGTTGTGGAGCAGAGGCTGTCCCTGCTTCCCACAGCTCTGGACCCGTGTCTGCGTCCCTGTGTTTCAGCTCTAACGCAGGTTTTGCTTATTCAGTTGTTCAAATGTTGTGTGTAGCCAAGCTCAAAACACACCCTAAACCTCAAACACACAAAGCCCTTTAACAGTTCCCTAACTATGACACCATTAAAAAAGTCATCTGGAGAAACTTTTAAACACAAACAGACCAACTAAAATACTTGAGGCTGGATTCCCATTTACAAAGCTCTGTTTTTTACATGCAAGCCTTTGGAATTTAATTACTTTGATTACCTTACAACCATTGAGATAATTGATATTTTACAGAGAAGTTGAACAGTGAAACAATTTAACAGCCCATTATGAGGACTTTAACTGACCCAATCTTTTTGTTCGGTTCCCATGTGTGGGGGACATCCTGTAATTTCCTTGGCCTAGGTGGAGATTGTTGGGTTGTCAGAGATTTTTAAGTGTCATGTAATACTGATGACTTGCAAACCATGGCACATAGTACTGTACAATTCAGCATCAAATGAGCTCACAGTCAGAATCCTGTCAAGCCCAGAACAGACATTGTAACACTCATTAATTACTAGATGACTGTTAACTATGTCATAATTAAGTCAGCAGTGTTTTTAAGCAATATTACAGAGAGAAGAACTCTGGAGACTAATCTGGCTCCAAACAGAGCTGAGTCTACTCTACAGCCTCTGTGCTATTCTCAACAGTTTGGGAACTCTGCTTAATCATTGCAAATCTCCCCTTTCTCTACAGAGTTTATAATTAAGTGAACATCAGACAAGGTTATTCCCAGATGGAACACATGGACCTGGCACAGAGTTCACAAAAGCAAAGCCATTGCTTGGGCAGTGGGAGACAGCCAGCACCCAGGGACACCCAGGGACACCCAGGGACACCCAGGAACATCCAGCACCTTGGGGTCTCTTGGATCCTCCGCTGCTTGTGGAAATCTGAGAACAGGCAGACTGACAGGAACTCAGATCTCTCTGCTTTTCTGCAATAGCTCATAAATTGCAGGACCAGAAGTACCTGGCTGGCTTGTGGCTATCCAAAATTCTTTTAGTCTTTTTGGCCAAATTTTTAATTGCTGCAATTGAGCCCATTTATGACCAATTCTTCTCTCCAAGTGTGAGAACCTGGGACAGATGCAGCAGACACTTAGAAATCCCAACAACTTGTCAGATCAGTCCTGTTTGATTTTGGAAAAAAAAATCAAGTCACCTAAAGAAAACAAGGCCTAGGTCTCCCGAACTCTTTCACTCTTATGTGCAAAATAGGAATAAAATATTTTCTTCCTGAGTTCCTATTCTTTCATCTCTTTTCACTGTGTTAAATCATCTCAAAAGTTCCAGGATTGCAGAGAACCAGGTAGGTCCTAAAGCATGAGAGGGGAGGGGAGGGGAGGGGAGGGGAGGGGAGGCGAGGCGAGGCGAGGCGAGGCGAGGCGAGGCGAGGCGAGGCGAGGCGAGGCGAGGTGAGGGGATTTAGGAAGCAACAGCACCTTGTCCTGCCCACCCTGGGCTCACACCATTATCAGTGACACAGCAATGAAAAGCTCCAATGCAAATGCCAGTTGCCTAAACTTCTCATGTCCCATAAAGGATAGAGTGTTCAAGTCCATACAACGTGTATTCAAAAAAGAGTAAGTACATGCAGCTGCCGAGTTATCAGTGCCAACGTAACTCTTTCTGAGCAAACTGAGCAACCTGGGGACTGCAAAGCTATCTTCTTAACTACTAAAAGGCAGAAATAATGTTTGAATTCTGCCTGTCTCATGCTGAGGATGCCACTCTCTTAAGTAACGATTTGAAATATACCTCTTTCATGTTGGCAACACCTTTCATCATCAAAGAGCTTTATACCTGTTCAGTTAGCACATGGAGCCACAGTGATGGTTTCACCCACAGATGAATTATTTCAGCTTAAATGAGGCACAACAGTTTGGGATGGTCCAACTGAAACTCTCAAAAAATTTCTGAAGACAGGTTTCTCCAGTGAAGAAAAGTACTTGAGCTACAGGAGGGCACAGGCTGGAGCACAGTGTGTGTTGGTGGAAGCTCCACCATCGGGAGCAGGGTCAGCTAGAGTCTGACCAGCCTGGGCAGGCAGGTGAACATGGGCCTGTCCACACAAGTCAGGACAAATGTCCCAGATTATCTACAGGGACTGCTGTATCAACACTGTGTTCCTGAAAACACACTGCAGAGGAACAACATGTGCTCTCTTCCTGCCCTTCTCATTGTTCTGTAAAGAACACACAGTGCTTTCCCACTGCACAGTGTTCTGCAAACCTCTCAGATCATGTTCAGGCTGCAGACAGGACAAACACATATTCACTTAATCAATAAAGCAAAAAAAATAAGGAATGGGAGCTAACCTGTAGCGTCAGTTCAAGAACAGATTCGCTCCTTCTGTCTTTGCTTTGGTGCTGCATATGTATAACTGGGAAGTGGCCAACCAGGCATTAAAATAAACATGGAATAGTTAAATATCAGCTCCAAAACAGATGTTGAAATCTTAACTGCATTTCCCAAGGCTGGTGTTTACTGCCTTGGCAACCTAAGAATGCTGTTTTGCTTAAAGCACAATTTTAGTAATTCTTCTGCCTTGAATAATGTGAAGGAATTTTAAAATTATTTCCAGACATTGGTAGCTGTGACTTAAGAGAGGAAAGCATCGGCCTTTTGTCTCTAGGAAACGGGTACGAGTTTGGCTACTGTAGGGAGGGAAGGCTTTGGCAGTGTAAGCTCAGCCTCTTAATGGATCGTAGTCAGGAAACAACCACACACCGTTTTACTTGATAGCGCACAACTGGCTCTCTTCCCTTAAAAGATGTTGAACAAATTACTCCTCTTTAATCCAGACAAGGTAGATTAGAGCTCAGAGATTTGACTTAGGCCAGCTGTATCCACCTGCTTGTGAGCACCCGTGCTGTCTCAAGCTGCCTTTTCCACCATTTCTGCAAGAAATTTTAACATAATCAATCCCCAACTCTTCACCACAGTCCTACGTAAGTTTTACAGGATATTACATTCACAAGAAATGTAGAGAATACAAGTCCAAAATCTTTATTTTCTGTCTTTTCTTTCATGTTCATTCACAAGTTTAACATGGTCATTTTCCCTGGAGATTTCTAACTATGAGCAATTCTGAGGGGAAAGAAAGATTTAAAAATCTTGTCAAAGCCTAGTTGCCCACTTCAGGTTTAATGCAGTCTTAAAGGATTATTTGGGGCTATTGGTACAAAGATTCACAGCGGTTTGGAGAGTCATGGCCAGAACACACAGTGATGTCCTGATTCATAAGGACTGGTTTGTTCAGGTCTTGGTTGCATTTTCTGTTTGTGAAGGAGAGCTGGAAGGAACAATCGTTACTGCCTGTGCTTCAGCTTGTTTTGGTGATGAAAAATGATTGTTAAACCAACAAACCTCCAGTTACAAGTGTTCAAGATACTGTCCTGATATCATCCCTCCTGAAGAGAAATGTTACCAGCTACTTAATTCTTCCCACTGTCTTTAGAATTAGGAACAGGATTAGCTAGCCAAAATTCACATCCTAATATGCAATTATGAAGCCTTCTCAAACACAAAGACATATGGGAATTACCTAGACACTAATCTTAACCAAACTGATGCAATTCCCCTCTACTTTGCCTACATCAGCACCATAGCAAGACAACTATCAGCACTTCTGTTTCCACTGGAAAACAAAAGCAGATGCTACTGCTTGTGCTGGATGGCATGAGAGCGGAGAAGCAGCCTTGAAAGGAAAAAGAGAAAGTATCACTTCCAAAGCTCCACACAAGGTCCCTGGGCTGGGACAATGGTCCCGGCTGTCAGTGTGGGATGCATGGCCCAGCCCGCATTGCGCCCCTCCAAGGTTACACTGTCATGGAAACCAAGGGCGACAAGGAAAACACTGGAAAACTCAAAAGCTTCATGGTCAGGGGTTTCAATAGCTGTTTCTTTTGAAGGATGGCACAAAAGGCCTGTGGAGCAGGAGCATCTACGGGCTGCAATAGACTCCTCTGCAGCAGCACTGAAAGGGAAGGGGATGTTGGCTGTGTGTTTGGCTTGTCTGCAAAACAAAAGGATCCTCAGCGTCCAGGAACAGGAATAGGAAATTAAGTTGGCTGTGGGATTTTTCACCTCAAGAGAGTGTTCCTGGCTTCTGCCTTTAACAGAAGGAAGCCAGATGTCCTCAGGTATGCTCACCACATGGAAAAAAGCTGTGTGTGAATGGATACATACAGGCATGCGCACTTCTTGTGTGACACACAACAGGTTATTGCAGCCAAAAATCTCACAGGGAAACACCTTTCATTACACAGGCAAGGCTGGGAAAACAACACTACCATATATAACTCGCCTTAGCTAACCCCAGCAACAGATGCCATTAAAGAAGAGTCTGCTGGATAAGACGAAAATGCAGTCTTCTGAAAATATGTTTAGGAAGCACTTACCAAAGGACCAGACTCAGCAGAGGATTGCAAACCTGCAGAGCCATGCAGGGGGCTCCTCGTTGGAGTGGCAGGCTGCCACTAGCCCAAGAGTGGGAGTCCATCCTGCAGATCCCCCCGTGCTGATTTCTCTGTGGGTGTTGTGTGTCACACCCAGGGGCACGGGGCTCCCCCATCAGCTACACATGGGGTAGAGAACTGGGCAAAGGGCACGCTGCCTGTGAACTTGTGGGGTCAGTCCCCAGGTGCCCCAGCAGTGGAACTACCATTTCTTTTGTCTCTTATGAAGATGGAAAGGAAGAAAAAAACAGCCTACTGGCTTTTGTCCTAAATTTAGACCAGCTGCTCACTAGTATTGTCCCTCTGCCTCATTTTTTACAGTTTTTACCCCCACAAAGCATACTCCAGCTCTAAGTCTCATATGTCAGTGACATGAATATCTTGGTTTCCTCTGGAACAGACCACAAATTCTGCGCTTTCATCTGGGAAGTGAAACCCTGAAAAGCTGAGTTTACCAGTGGGAGTTTATAGCCAGAGCCTCCTCTCCTCTGGCAGCAGGACGCTGGAACCGCCCTGCTCTGGCGGCTGGCTCCCAGACCTGCTCCCACATCAGGGGGCTTTGAAAGCTCGAAGTGCTTGACTGGAAGGGACACAAAGAACTCCAAGCTTATTTTGTTTGCTTTTTTTTGTTTGCTTATTTTGCAACAGCAATTAAGCTGTTGTTTTGCTCTCCCTCCTACTGGCAGACAAGTGCTACACCAGGGAAGGTATGAGAGACTCCAGCCTTTGGCAGGTTGGGCACAGGCCCCCCTCTTTCCTATTCTCCTTTTTTTGTTACTGAAACCATCCATCTGCCAAATGTCACTAGCTGATAAGAACTGCCCGTTTTTAAATCCCCTTTTGTAAATAGATGCTGGCTGACATAATTAATGTCTACCATACAACACAATTTGAATTACAAAGTAAAGGCAATTTAAAAATCAGCCTCCACATGATTACAATTGATACTGAGTCTATAAATTCCATACCCTGAGGAATTATTTAAATTTCTGAAAATGAATGAAAATCAGTACAAGATGTTTTTTAGGGAAATGAGACCAGGAGTGGAGTATCTGAAAAACTAAACAGTCTCTTGAGATAAACATTCTTTGGTGTAGTAATACCTATGGCTCCTGGGCCACTGTGGCTCTGCAATGTCTGCTGCACTGTCAGGGCCCTTATCTGCTCTGCCACCACCTACTCAGAATAAATCCCTTTAGCTGATAAGCACATTATGTTGAGGAGCCCTGCTTGTCACTTCCATCTCACTGGGTGGTTTGTATGAACTCCATGGCACCAAATTGCTGTGCTCCACGACACTGATCCTGCTCACCGGCAGGATCCAGCCTTCAGCACCTGAGCAGAGCACGGTCAGTGGAAGAAGTACAAAAGTTCTTGGGCCCCCAGCCTAAGAAAGACATGGGACTGTTGGAGCAAGTCCAAAGGGGCCCACAAAGTTGATAAGGAGACTGAAGCATCTTCCCTATGGGGACAGGCTGAGAGAACTGGGGCTATTCACCCTGGAGAAGAAGGTTGTATGGAGAACTCACAGCATCCTCCAGGATGTGAACAGGCTACAAGGAAGCCTGAGAACAACTCTGCACCAGGAAATAGTGTAATGTAGTGACAGGACAAGGGGGAATGGGTTCAAACTGAGAGAGGGGAAATACAGATTTGATATGAGGCAGAAATTCTTGGCTGTGAGGGTGGTGAGGCCCTAGCACAGGATGCACAGAGAAGCTGTTGCTACCCCATCCTTGAAAGTGTCCAGGGCCAGGCTGGACGGGGCTTGGAGCAACCTGGTCTAATGGAAGGTGCCCCTGCCCATGGCAGGAGGTTGAAATGGGATAATCTATGAGATCCCTTCCAATCCAAACAGTTCCATGATTCTATGAACATGTGCAAGGCAAAAAACGGGATGTGGCATTTGGAGATATTTACTCCAGACTCAGTTTTCTGTTAACTAGAAATAACAAGTTTAAATGGACATTGGTCTGGGGAGAAAGAACAGCAGCACGAGGGTAATTTAAAGCATGTATGCAGTGTGCCTCTTCCACATCAAAATAAACAGCATTGTTTCTTTCTAGTTCAGCAGCACTGTGGCACAGCCAGGAGCTCTCCTTCTTGAGGATCCCACGCAGGAGGGGGATCTGGCACAGAACAGGGGACACTGCCAAGTTTGACTATCTTCCTGTCTCTCTGCTATCACTTACGGTTTTAAGTGAATGTCATTATTTTCCTGCTAGTCCTTCCCTTGTAAAATAATTTGAAGCTAACTTGATTTACTAGAAAAACGAATCTCTTAAGAAACAAATAGTCCCATGAAGGAGGAATGAAATCTGCCTTCAAGGAAGCAAATACGTTACTGCAAATCACAGTCTGGCAGTTAAGTTCTGCATAAATACCCCAGATATGTGGCAGTGATATCCATGTGATAACTTACATTTATCATGCACTTCTGACCGTCTCACCTGCACTCACACCCCAGTGAGGAAATGTTAACATTCCCCATCTTTCATCAAACAGCTGCCATTAAAAAAACATAACCCCCCCGCCCCCGCAAACCCACAACAAAGAATTCCACATCTTCCCAGAGATAACCTTAATAACCTTATCTTTTGCTTTTGAAATGGGAGGTTTTCCCTAAATTACACTGGCACAAAATCCAGGGTTGGGGGTGGGATGTTCAATCAGGCTTAAGAGCATATAATTAAAGTTACCTATCGGGCCAGAAATGGAACCAAACATTCCTGGGAAGTACCACAAGATCTGCAAAGATATATAGTGTAAGAACTTTCTCAGAGGGCAGTGAGGCCCTGGCACAGGCTGCCCAGAGCAGCTGTGGCTACCCCATCACTGGAAGTGTCCAGGGCCAGGTTGGATGAGTCTTGGAGCAACCTGGTCTAGTGGAAGGTGTCTCTGCCCATGGCAGGGGGTTGGAGCAGGATGGTCATTAAGGTTCCTTATGAACCTTATGAAGTCATTCTGTGATTCTATGATTATTCTATAAATTACAGCAAGTGCTTGCATCACTGGAAATATGAGGGTCCCAGATTTCTATCTGTAAACACACAGTATTTGTTTCTTGTGCAAGAAACTGCCAAGGTATTAATCTTTGAAAGTCATAAACAAAATGAGGACAAATTAAAACAAGGCTGCTCCACTCTGAGATACTTTGTTATTAGCTCTGGAATTGGAAACGAACTCTCTAAGGAACCATCTCCAGCTCTCACAAAGGACAAAATATCTCACAGCATCCATGTCAGGGAACTCCTGAAGGGAGCAGACATAGCTGTCCTAACTGTTATACATAACAGTTTAACACTTAGGTCCCCCCACAAATGGTAATGAAAGAGCTACACTTAAATATTATTTTCCCTATAAGCAGCAACATGTACAACAGTGTGGCTGCTGTGAGATGATTACAAGGAGGGAAAATCCACAGGAAAATGTAAACTCAAAAACCCACCACTTTAGTGGTGAGAATTTTCCTTCTCATTAGTTTCCTGCCTCTGCCTTCCTTCACATTCCCTTTTGTTATCGAGTAGAATGATTTTTTTAAAATGAGATGCAAAGGCATTTTCACACCTTTACCTAAAACTAGGTTAAGTCCCCGCACTAATTACGTATTATTAATGAGTTCAACAACTGAGACCAGGCTGGCTGGGGAAAGGACGCAGGTCTGCATATTGTGTATGGATGCATGCCTGTATTCCGCATGGATACGATGCTGCCAGGGACTGAACTCTCTTATTTGTAAAAGTAGAATGTTTAACACTGAAAATCATAGTCTAAAATGCCATCCTTTTCTTCTAGTTATTTCTTTTTTCTGTAAAAGTGTTTGTAGGGTTTGTGTTGGGGCTTTTTTTTTGTTTTCATTTCATACTGAAATGCACTAAAATACTACACTCCAGTCCCTGTTTTCAGGACTCTCCCCAGGTGTGCCTCATTACAAACACCAGTATCAGCTCAATAACATTTCTTTCTCTATTAAATAAGCCGCCTGGCCTCCCTGACACAGACTGGGAGGTGATTATAAAAAGTTTTAGCTACACAGAACACATTAGTTATGCACCAGATTATCATGTTCTGACAACATCTGCTTGGGTGGCTTAAAGTTATCATCTTCCACTGGTGGCATCGTTGCCAGGGATCATTCCTCCACAGCAGAGCTGGCACAGGGACACATAACCACATTTTAGCTGCAAATTAGAGAGGAAGAGCTTACTTGGGCGCCAGTGGGGCTCCCTGCTGCCCTCTCTGCTGCTGTACAGGGTCAGCTTTGCTCTTTGCGAAATAGGTCTCAAAGAGCAAGTTGACAAATTAAAGCTAATGACAATCAGTGCCAGTTTAACATGCTGGGCTTCCACTGGCCTCTACAGCAAGGACTTTTGGAGACATGCAGCTCTGCACTCCAGCTCCTCAGGCTGAACTGAGCAGGTGAAGCACAGGCACATGAGAGTCATCCTTGGACACCAACTCTGCAATAAAGTGGCAAAACCAACACATTAATCCCCAAACAATGTTAGAGTCAAAGTCTAAGTATCTGCAGCCAGAATTGTAAGGGTCTTAAAATATACATCTGGGTTTTAATTAATTCTATAGAATCATAGAATTGTTAAGATTGGAAATATCCTTTCAGATCAAGTTCATCCATCACCCCAGCACCAGCACCATGTTCACCATTAAACCATGTCCTCAAGTACGACATCCACACATTTTTTGAACACTTCCAGGAATGGTGATTCCATCATTACCCTGGGCAGTCTGTTCCAATCCCTGACCACCCTCTCTGCTAAGAAATTTTTTTCCCTAATATCCAGTCCAAACTTCTCCTGGCACAACTCAAGGCTGTTTCCTGTCATCCTGTCCCTTGGTCCCTGGGAGCAGAGCCTGACTCCCATCTGGCTGCCCCCTTCTGTCAGGGAGTTGTGCAGAGCCTCCTGTCAGCAGAGTTGTCAGAGTTGTGCTCAGGTCCCCCCTGAGCCTCCTTTTCTCCAGGTTGAGCCCCACCCGCAGCTCTCTCAGCTGCTCCTGGTGCTCCAGCCCCTTTGCCAGCTCTGTTCCCCATCCCAGACATGTTCCAGCCCCTCAGTGCCTTTTTTGTCATGTTCCCTCTTCTCTTCTAAAGTACAGAGCTGCTAATGATGTCTGTTATGCATTCCTTAACACAAGACACTATACATACTATCACATGTAATTTCTAGGTCTAAGTAAATTTCAGAGAAGCAAATATTTGTATAGAAGCAGCACACAATGAAAAAAAACCCACATCACCTTCCATCCTTGCTCTGGTTTAGGTCTGTGTGGAAACGTGGACACAAACCAACTCAGACGGACTTTTATTAGGAAGTGCATAAAGAACAGATTTCACACAAATTCTGATAATTTCTGGTTAAAAGCCTTGTTGTTGAAAGTATTATTCAAGCCTTAAATATGCCCCCCTGTGGGACGAGTGTGCGTTAAACCGATTCTTAACAGACCTATTAATTGCACTTCATTAGTTGCCTCAGACTATAAGTTTGTGGAGCCACTTTGATTCTTAAGTTTCTAGCTGGCAGGAAAAACAAGGCCTGATTGTGACAGAGTTGAGCTGCTGAAGAGATCAGTGTTTTACAAGGGATGTAAAAATGGTTCACAGTTACTAAAATAGAAATCTTCGTTTGCTTTTCAAGGAAGGGGGAAGGAGCATTTATAACTTAAGAGTTTAGCAATGGGTAATTAAGAAATACACCAATAAATTAATCTTCCCAGGATATTTTATGGCTTGTGGAAATACAGTAAAACACATCTGGGAATTTTCCAGCTGAAAGTTCCTTGCAAGTTGGATACGGTTTTAATCCTGAACCTAGTTGGAATCCTGAAATTATGTAACATTTTCTCCTTTAGTGAACACTAAGGATATTATTTTCCTTCTGGATTTTTTTTTAAGATGGTCAAAACAGATATTCAATAGGACATGCAGCTTTATCAGCTCAGGTTTGCCCTGAAATACCCGTGTAAGGAGAATGTTACCAAAATTAGCTGCTTTCGAAGCCTTACCACAGGATTACAGAATGGTTTGGGTTGGAAGAGACCGTAAAGAACATCTCTTTCCACCCTCTGCCATGGGCAGGGACACCTTCAACTAAACCGGGCTGCTGTAAGCTGTGTCCAGCATGGCCTGGTCAGGTCAACAAGCATAAAGAACAAAGTTTACTGCCTTTTGAGTAGGTTTCTTAGCTACCCTGACAACCACTTGCCCTGATGAAAGAGTTTCATACTCACCAGCATCCAGACTCCCGGTAGCTGCCGTCCAGCCCATCATGGGGGGAATGGCCCCCACAACAGCTCCCACCCACGTGTTGACAATGCTCATTCTCTTCAGGGGTGTGTAACAGCACGTGTAGAGGAAGATGTTGAAGGCTCCCAGGGCCCCAGTGAGAGGGTTCACTCCCAGTGTGAGCAGGGCAATTCCCGGGATTCCGCAGGAGGCAGCAAAGCAGACAGCGAGCAGGGGGCTGTGGGGAGACACGTGGCACATGCTGAGCAGGAGCTGGCCTTAGAGAGTGGCTATTGTCCCTTTCCTTTGGTCTCCCTCACAAAATTAAGATGGAATTTTTGTTATTGTTTTACTCAGCCATCCTGATTTTTCCTGTTTGGGCCCCCATCCTAAGAAAAGCCTTTCCAAAATGTTAAGACAATCTTGTTACAGCTTTGCAATAGAAGTGATTCTTAATCTTGTGATCACTGTTTTCATCAAATAAATCCAAGCTCTGCAGGTAATGGAGAACTATTCTCCCTTATGGAGAACTGCTGCTTTCAGCAGATCTTCCTTCATTTTAATTTTAGTAAATTTAAACCTCTGGAAAAAGCACTCAAAGTTTAAAGTAAATTAAAATGGTTGCAGTTTGTCAGATTTTTAACTGATTGCATTAATGCAATGGATCCTTCAAAATGCAACAAGGTTAGACACAAAATTAGGAAGCATTTATGAGAAAAAGAGTACATTCAATCACTTTGAAATTACATCAATAGGAATAAAGTATTCTTTGACTTTACTGAAAAAAAGTCTGAATGTTCTACACCCTCATTTATCTGATGCACTGTACTAAGCAGAGGAAGCACACCAAAACAATTCTGGCAGCAGAATCAAAACTAGTTATCTTGTAAGCACGGCTGATATTAACTGGAGATATTTTAGGTTTGGTTGAAAGCAGCAAACAACAGAGATGCAGAAATTATCTCTGTGCATTTCTACTGCGCATCAGCTGAGAGCTCAGGGAAGGTTGGAAACTCATATTAAAATCTGTCAGAAAGTGGCTGGAGCTATGTAAACTTCTGCCAATTAATTCCACAATAAACATCCAAAGAGGATGAACAAGGATTTTTTTGTTTGGCTACCAGAACCACAATTGACAGGCAGCTTGATGCCACAACCCTAAGTGGCCAACTAGGCCACTTTAAGCTTTAGTTGTGGTTCCTGGTGCCAGACAACATGTTTGCTGCTGGTGGGGATCTCTCCTGTGCTTGTTTGAGGTGTTTGGTATAATAGGAAGAGAGAACGAAAAGCCTCTAAGAAATAATGTGGTGTGGGCAACCTCTGGAAAGGACGAAAATGCCACTTCATTAGTTGTATTTAATAACCCGTGTGGCTAAATACACACTCGTTGTCATTCATGTAAAAACAGAAAATATGTGTGCTTGCAACAAAGGTCTCTGCACAGAGTTTAGCTTTACACCTTCTGTCTAACTGAAAACCATGCAGCCTTTGTGTTCTACAAGCCACTCTGCCCTCTGATCAA
This sequence comes from Oxylabes madagascariensis, assembly GCA_013400675.1. Lineage (NCBI taxonomy): Eukaryota > Metazoa > Chordata > Aves > Passeriformes > Timaliidae > Oxylabes > Oxylabes madagascariensis. The sequence goes on along the minus strand of VYZR01002461.1, from coordinate 10,391 downwards.
ATCCTTAACCCTAAAATACGTGTTACAAGCACTGCTCCAACTCTCATAAGAAAAATTTGCCGGTGGGGATGAATTTTATGGGAGTTTTATCAGCAAAAAATCCCACCAGTCAGATTTTGCTACTGAAGATGTTTGTTAGACCAACACAGTACAGAGATCCTAAATACCTGGAAGAATTGAAATGAGCAAATCTTACGCTAAAGATCTGCCTTCAATTTAAATTGACTAAGTAATTTTATCCAGCTTTTCCAAACCATCACCAGATTTTAGGTAATGCAGGGTACACAGAGCATATTTCTGCTCAGCGTTACCAGCCCTGGTGTTACCAATAGAGCAGGAGCTGAGGGAGGGTACATCATTGCCTTTCACTGACAATGGGATGTATAAAATTCGAGGCTGTTTTCAGGAAAGGAGCCATACAAAGCTGTGCCCTCTGGTTCTGCAGCCTGTGGTGCTTCCTTGCAGAAAGGTAGCAAAACACAATCTGTACTGCCAAAGGTCCCAATGCCAACCACAAATGTCGGAGTACTTCATAGATGTTGCCCCTCTGTGGTGAAAGCCTGACTGGGCTTGGTTAAACAAATCTATCTTGATTGATTCTTGAATAAAATACAGTCAGACAGTAAACACCAGATTCACACAATACTCACTCTTGAGGTGACAAAAGACCAGTGTGACCCTACGAGGCCGGGCTGCCCACATCTCCCCTGCAGGGCTCACAGACATAAATGAAGGCAAGTCTGATCTAATGCAATGAGCACTTTTCTCACTAATCAGGGGTGAAGACTTATGTATGTGACTCCAATTCAAATAAACACTACCCACCACGAGGAGGCATGTCTCTTTCATGTCTCTTCTCAGACAGGAAGGCAAAGGGTGGGAGTGTAAAGCCCTCCTCCATGGATGAACCCAGTTTTGCCTCTCTTCCACATTGCTTTCCTGCAGCACTGACAGCCCTTGGTGCCAGCCCTGATCCCAGGTGCCTGCTGCCTTCATTTCCAACCAATGGATCAGAAAAATACCTTGAAAAAATAAGGTATCAATAATAATAATATCAAAAGGGAGGGGTGAAGTTATGTGGCTGAGACCTTGAAAAGATTTGCTGTGATCGTGGTGGATGAGAACACATTTTTGTTTCTTAGTTTCTTCTTTTTTTGCCTCTTTAAGGGAAGTTCCTGGAGGCACAGTATGTAACCACAGAATCACAGAATGGTTTGTGTTGAGAGGAACATTAAAGCCCACCTTGTTTCAACCCCTCTCTGAAAGGCAGGGACATCTTCTACTAAACCAGGTTGCTCCAAGACCCATCCAACCTGGCCTTGAACACTTCCAGGGGTAGGACAGACACAACTTCTCTGGACAAGTTGAGGCAGTTTGATCAGTGTCTATAATCGTCCTAATGCTCTCAGGGGAGGGCATAAAGTCAATGGGATGGTTCCTCTTAAGCAGCTGAACTACTTTACTTTCAGATATACTGAAAGCATCACATTTTCTACTTCTCTCTAGTGCTTCCTCAACAAAGAAGAGTAATTGTCTGACTTACAAAGGCCTAAACTCCAACTGAGTTCAGAAAATCAGCTCTGATCTGATGACTCAGCTTTGTTATTTCTGCCTCTTAAAATACTATTTGGCATCACATAGACACTGCAATCAGAAATCAGGACTTTTCTTTCATGGGGAGACATGAAGTAGAAGAGAATTCAACTCACTCTCGTGTAAACTTGTCATGTTTATAAGGTTTACGAGAAGTATAAGCAACTCCTCACTGCAAAAAAGAAAATATTTGCGGAGAACATAGATTTCAGTCACTGATGATGTGCTTTCTGCTTTAGTGACACTGCAGATTTTAAGACAAGATTGAGCCTAGGTTTAAATCACAGCAGTTTAAAGGGTATTCTGATTTCTACTAGTTTATATCTTCTAGGTACCAGTGCGCATGTCCATGCTCACATTGTTTGTCAGTACTCAGGTACATGGGGTGATGTTACCTCCATTGCCAGGCTGCCTACATCTATCAAGGCACCATAGGAGACCAGCATCTCGTCTTGGAGCAGGAGAAAGGCTGAGACACTGAGCCACCACTGAATTTACCCTACCACCTAATGTTCACACAGTTTCTCCCACTACAGCCTTATGCCACCATGCAGCCCCTGTCAGCTTCGGGTAACCCAATGCCAGGGAATGCTCACACAGTGCTCAAATGTGGCTCAGGGGTCTCTGATGGTTTCCTTCATCCTTAAACCATCCCAGGCACTAAGTGCAGACTGGTGACAGACGCTGGTACATAAGCCTCATTTCACTTGGGCATTCATGTTTGCTGAGGGAATCATTCCCATGGGAAAAAAGGCAATCTTCCATTGGAAAAGTGGCCAAGGAGCTAGCTCAGAAAGCAAATATCTTGAGTAAGAAACTAGGCCTTATGATGGTTTCTTGGGAGGAGTTGGTTTCAGTTATTTGGCTGATTAAAATCAGGCTTTGGAAAAATACTGTAAGTGCCAAATGAGTTCTCTTCAAATTTCAACTCTAAAATACCCAGTATGCCACCACATAGGGCACCTCCTAAAGGCAACCGAAAACCTAGTAATTCTGCCTCACCCCTCTTCTCTCCTTTACTGACAACAAATATGCCCAAATCTACCTAATGAAAGTGCTAAAAGACATCAACCTTCAACTAAAAGCTTTTGAGAATTTCAGCTTGACTAGTGAATAATCAAACTTTTCCTGATGCAAAGGAAATGTGTTGTCATTTCTTTCCCAGGAAGTTCACCCAAGATGGCCGCACCCCAATCACACTCCACTGAGAGCATCTTAAAACCTATGAATACTTGAAAATATGGAAAATTCCTCTATCAGCATCTAATGCTTTAACCTATTCCTGTGAATAGATGAACATTTCCATACAAGTGCAGACACAAAGCACATATGAATCCTGAATAGGTGCATTCAATCAGCAGTTCTATGCAATTCATGTTCAGATGTCATGTAAACACATAAGAAACTTAATTTGTGACCGTGTGTTAATGGAAAACTGAGCACACCAGACATATTTAGACAAAAGCAGGTGAAATATAAGTGTGTATATTTGAAAATTAGATTCAAAGGCTAATACAAAAGGTAATAAATCCTGTCTTCTCCCTGTCAAAAACCCTTTATAGAGAAGTCACCCACTTCTAAAAGGGTAAACTAAAAAAACCCCAAACAACAATGCTTTTTTGTTTAGCTGCAGTATGCCTGGAGTACCTTAATGGATTGGAACATTTAAATTCCCAGTTGATTATTCTGTATTAGATCTCATTAGTATTGACAACTGTCCCTCAGGCCACGAGACCATGGAACCGTTTTGCCAAATGCAGGGTGATGCTCTAAAATAAACAGAGCAGGGATGGTGAAGGAAGAATCCAGGCATGGGCTTGTGGGACAAGGAGGGTGAAAAAAGAAGAAACTTTATTTACAGTAATTTCCATATCCAAATGAAGCCAAATACATACCCTTGTGTTCCTCTGTGTGGGATTTTAGTAACAGCAAATACTCTGCACAGATTCTGCCCTTTAATTAAACTGCAATTTACCAACTTTTTGATGAGACAAAAACTGGGTTTGAGTTTTGGTGAGTTTTCTGTGTCATCCAAGACACAGGTTCAGCAAGACCACTGTGCTTCTACCCCTCGCTCACCCACAGAAATGGTACTAAATTATCCCTGACTTCAGCATTTTCCATGGTGGCAGGTAAACAATGCTGAGACA
>VYZR01002459.1:2488-14258 GCA_013400675.1 Oxylabes madagascariensis | reverse complement strand
GCAACTCTCTGCAGTGCTTTAAAATGTATTCTCCTTTGTAACATGATAAATAGGAAAGAAATTGTGAGTTCTGATAACCCTGTAGTGTGTTCAGAGTTGCCTTGAATGATTTTAGTGTCTATAGGGATCTGTTGTGAGTGTTGCTTCTTTATTGTATTGGAGAGGGAGTGGACAAAGAAGTAAAGTCATGTGGATATGCACGTATTTCTTTTCAATCCATATGCTTAATTTGTTAAGTCCTTTTCCTCAGTGGATCTCATAGTACTATTCCAGGAATAACCCATTCCATGTCTCAGACTGAGATGCACCCTCAGTGGCAGAAGAGAGGCGAATATAAAAGTAGGGCAGTGCTTTCAGAGGTTCACCCGAGGAGCTTGGCAGGGGGTTCATCCAAGGATGCTTGGCATTAATAACAGACTAGAGAACAAAGCCCTGGAGGTCTAGCTCCTGGTATTTTGCTCTAACTTCAAACTTATATATATTTACTGAGAACATGTTTCTATTACTTCCTTAGCAATTTCCACATGATAATCTTAGATTTTGCTTCCCCTGTTTGTTACATGCCAACAAAAGCCAGAAGATAAATGTGGACTCAAATGTTCTCTTAAGCGCTAATGGAAAACTGAAATGCCAGGAGCACAGCTTGGGAGTGGTACTACTGGTCATAGAGCAGACTTCACTTGGAAATGGCAGTGCTGATCAGTGCCCTTTAATGGTAGGTTCTTCTCAATACTATCTGCACCCCTGACAGACATAAATACAAGCCATTTCTAAACTTCCTTGGTATCTTAGTTGTTGAAGAGATTGACACCTGCTTTCACCTAATGTGACCACAGGGAAAACACTGTGCCTGTTTGCTTTTATGTATTTGTAGAGCACATTTATACCCCAGTGGTATGCAAATATCTGGTTGCATCACGTGTCCTATAACTTCATTTATAGCTCACATTGCTCACAACAGCCTGAGCTCTGGTAGACCATTCAGCTGAGCAAACTGTCCTGCTCACAGTGACTCTTAAGAAAGAGGCCTACAACAAGCAGCCTGGTGATGGATACACAACAGAACGTGAGGCTTCTTTTTTATTTTTCTGAGAAGCTGACTTAACTTACTTCTGTAGCTCACAGAACTTCCAAAGTGCTCACTGACATACTACAGAGTAGTAAAACTACCATTTCTATGACTTAAAAGCAATTTCATCTAAAGCAAGGCAAACTCTAAAATAGTAGGCTGTCATAAATGAGGTATATTTAATCCTCTTTTGTATTTTATCATCTTTTGAATCATGAAACACAAAAAATAATTTTTATATAAAACTGATGCATACTTTTATGAGACAAATGGTTGAACACTCTTTCCCAGGCAATAGTGCTGAGAAATGGTTTGTCATAGATGTATTGGGGATTAGGTATTTTCATTAAAAAGATAATAGCAGAAAAAGAATATCTCTTAGCCTCAAACCTTGTTAATTGGAATTTCTGTGTACATCTAGTTCCAAGGGTGTTCTGAGTTCCTCCTTTTAATCCTTGCAATCACAAGGACGAACCTTTGATGATTTAACATCTCCCATCACATCTTTCTGCCTGATTTTAGTACTTCTAGAGTGGGAGCCGGCTCCCACGTCGGGGATGTTCCTAAATCCATTGACAGATCTTATAGTCACTGAGAAAAAGCATCATTAATGCAGAGTTAAAACTGTCCCCCGGTATTTCATGCCCTTCAAGTCAGCTTCAGGTCTAGCACCTACGTCTGAAAATATGGGAAATAAATGATTAAAGGACATATCTCTGAATAGAACTGGAACGATGTGCAAATCATCCCGCTACCTTGCTGGATTAAGCGTTATTAACCAGAAGGATTAGTCACGGTAGTTCAGCAAAGCTGATTCCTGTTAAAAGCTGATAAGGATGGACCATTCCCACCTGTGAATGGAGGAAAAAATTCCTTGCCAGGTCCTTCATTTGAACAAAAGAGGGCTTCCTGTAGCTTCAAGAGCTCCTACACGCCTCATTTAAGCACTGCAGTGAATCGGTCGCATAAGGATGCCAGCAGCTCTCTGTGCATAGGCTTAATGGCAGGTGAGTGTAGGGTTGGATGTGTCAAATACATAAAGGCAGAGAGACTACAAAAAAGGAGCAAAGGGCTTATCAAATGTGAGCGATCTGGTGTTCTGGGGGTGAGGTGCGTCAGGAATTTGGCTGCAGGGCAGGTGTAGCCACCCCCCTGCAGAGTTCAAAGCCACCCTTCGGTATGGGAGCTATTCCCGGAGCCCGGATGCACAAGCCAGGCAGGGTAAAGGTTGCCTGAACATGTACTTTAATTCTTCCTTTCTAGTGTTCAGAAAGTTGTATTTTTCTGACTTGATTCTTTCTAAAAAGGCATGGGACTTCATCAGATAATCATAGGTGTGCTTCAAGAAAACTCTCACAAGCTTAATTTTCTATCCTTACTCCTTTTTCTCTAAGGGAACAGAGAAACACGAGGGTTAGAAATCCTTTAGTAAGCCACAGCTATCACAGTTTTGCAGGAGAGATGCTATGGCAACTAGTTAAATATAAAGGAGGCTATATGATCTCCAAGTGATTGTTCTGTTATTTATAGAAATGGGGGCTGAAATATTTTGGGGTTGCTGATATGGATTCTCTTAAAGAAACAGTGAGATGCACTGGATGGGATAACGATTGTGTGACTTGAAAACCTGGAGCTGCACCCTGGACCAGCAGCCCGTAAAAGTACATCCCTAGTTCAAATAAGATTTTGCTCCCCCAGATCTTCTCTGTGTGTCTGGGTTTCAGGGCTCCTGTCAGGGACAGGCAGAACTAATTAGGATTTCCATCCAGGTATATCGAAAAGGTCTGTACTGTCCATCAGTAGCTCAGATGAAGAGTACAAGTGTGAACAGCTTTAAAATGTTATTCCTATACGCCTAATCCTAGTCTTCTCTCTCTCTCCATATGCTTCTTTTCCTCCGGTGCTATTCTGGTCTTCCAGTTTCTTCCCATTTATGTCCTTAATCACATGCTTCATCCCCTTAATTCCAGCTATGCTTAAATCTTCTCTTTCCTTAAAGCCATAAAATCAGGTACTTTTCCCATTTGATACAATCTCACTGTAGTGGCTGGTGAATAAGACCATGGGAAATAAGAGTGCACAGTGTGGCATCCTGAATTTTAGTGTATTCCAGCCTCCCCAGCAGTAGGAATTTTCTCTTGGGCACCCAGCACGCTACTGCTGCTCTACTACTACTGTAAGGTCACTGTGATTTCCAATAATAACACGAATTTATTACTTTTCCAGAATGCTAAATTTTCCAATTTTATGGTGGCAGAAAGAGAGAATATTTTTAAGCTTTATCTGGAGGAATAAAGTGAATACTAGAAAATGATGCTACAAAAGAGCTTAATTGAAGTAGGGTACGAGAAACAATACAAAAAAAATTACCTTATATAAATGATAGATAAATAATATCTGAGGGTCACTTAAGTTCAGCTTCAAAATTAGGGGAGATGCAGGGCCTTATTAGATCAAACAGGTAATTTTTCATAAAGTGTGACCTTTACCCAGCTGGATTTTGAAAAAGAATATTTGACTGTGCAGAAGTTCATTAGAACTGGTTAATTATCTTCTAGTACGTTTGTAGAATATGATAAGCATGTGAATTTGAGACACCCCTATAAAATGGATGACTGCTACTAAAGAGAAGTTCAGTGACTTCCTCTAAATGAACAGTAAGGGCAAACCAATGGCATCTCTGTCATGAACAAAGTCTCTCTCACCTTTCTGTTTCTTTTTCATCATGAAACACTTCCTCTTCTCTCTGTTTATAATACTGGTGTCTCTCCTACCACACCTCTCCCAGAAGCTTGTTTCTATAACATAAGCTACCAAATACAAGCTTGTAGAGTGGTAGAAAAGTACTTGGATATTGTTTTTCTCTTAACTGTCCAGCTGAAAAGTGGCACTGTTGTTCTACTCTTCCCCTCCCTCTACTTTGTTTCTTCTTCTTTTCTTTCACCAGTTGTCTCACATCTAACATTTTAGGCATATCCCTTGCAGACACTCAGCTGCACCTGATCTATTCTGAGGACATAAACACATCTACTGAATGATGGGTGCTATTTATAATAGTGAACAAACAATGGCATTGCTCTTAACACCTTGATTCAAGAGACATGGAAACTACACCTGGTAAGGGTGCAAAAGAAAACAAGCTCTCATACAGATCCTAATGTTCTGCTGAGCTTTAGACAGTCACCTGTGAAATGGCTGTTCCTGACAAAGTCTGGATCTTTCTGCTCTACAAACACCAGATGTGGAGGCAACCTGAGGGTGTTGTGGGTCAGAAATGTAATTTACATATGAAGATATGTAAGACTGGGACTCAAATAGTGGCACTTAATCAGGACGGTCAGAAAGGAAAAGCTCAGGCAGCCACAACTCAAGAGTGAGAATTCTTATTGCCAGTAAAGGTAAAAGAATTGACTATTGATTTTTTAAGTGTGTTCCCAGAAGCAGATAAACAGATACGTTGCAGATAAACCGCAACATGACAATGCCTGCACAAATGAAAAAGCCTCACCCAAGCTGGAGGTTGTTCACAATCATTTCTCACTATGCACGTGGGTAGTTCTTGCAACTTACTTAACAACTTGTAACCTGACTATCACTTCTGTATTAGACCTTTGTTCCCATCCTATTTCCACACTTCAGTTTAAACTCACAGCACTCCTGTAGGACACACCAACACCCTTCTTCCTTTTGCAGAGGAGAAAATAAGGCATTGAGACATCTGCAGATAGTTTTAATGTGCAAGTAACAATAAGATGAATTAGAGATTTCTAAATCCATGATCATTAGTCTAGCTGTTTCTTCCACAGTGACTTCTGCTTCCCCTGTTGGTTAAGTGTTGTATCTTCCCTGGGTTTTGAAGTCCTTCCTAGATGGCCTATATCAAAGCAGGATCGAGGGCATCTGAAATTCAGTGTCTGGTTTCTGAACTATCTCAGAAGACCCTCTCTAAAAAGGTCCCAAGAACTGTGATATTCAGTTCCTAAATTGAGTGTGATCACCTCCAGAGAGGTCCCTAGCACTAAGTGAGGTGCCCCACACAATAAGCAGGCAGGGGCAGATGTTTACAGCTGATGTTGACAACAGGCATCTCAATATTCAGGGCACTGAGCCAGGCAACAGGGCATGCTGAAGAAAGGTTTGTGTTTGAAGTTCTCCCTCTAGCCTCCATATAGTAATTTAACTCAGAAATAGCGTTAGGTGCTTTGGTGAGGCAGAAACCAAAACCAGCTCATGAGCATTGACATCTCAGTCATGCAGTTGAAGGAAGACAAATGAGGTGGAAGAACAGCCCATTCCAGTGGCCCTCCTCAGCCCCAGGGGCATTGAACCCAGGGCTCCCTCTCTGCAGCACAGCCAGGCGCCAGACATTGGCCGTTCCTGGTGGACACCTCCTGCTCTTCTTTCGAGGGTAAGGGGTCAGGACTACACAACTCACATGACAAGGATCAACAGGACAAGAGAGACACAGAATGTCACCACAGTGTCTGGGGATTCAGGAAGGAGGGGAGGACCTGCATCTCCTATGCCATGGTTAGGTAGATACTTTATGTTGCTGATCTATTCTATGGATGCAAGAGTGAAACTCAGCTTCTCAGTCCAAGCTATGTATCCCTAGGCACTTTAGATGAGATTTGAGTTATTTGCCTCAAGTAGTTGGGAAATTCTCTTAAAGTGCTCTTCATGTGGTTAAATGCTGTTATGGATCATGCTCTCAGTTGCTGTAATTAAGAAACTAATTTAGTGAGAGTTAGAAGATCTGGTTTCTATTTTTTGTTTTGTCACAGATTTCCAGCATGACCTTGGCAATCAAATCAATTCAGGTCAAGTAACAGTGAACTCAGTGTTCACGGCATTGGCTAATACAAGAAATTGGGATGTATCTGCACCTAATTTGAGGAGTACAGCATTTATCCATTTTTTATATACATCAATTACACAACTTCACTTATTTTCTTACATTTTATGAACATGTTGACCAAACAGACTAGTTTATCCTGGAGTTAAATTGAGATTATGATATTTTTGTACATTATAGGTAGTGAAATAATGTTTGTAAAGCAGTCTGAGACCCTTGTGTGCATCAAATTGTGTATGGGTGCATATACTTGGTGCACTTACCTAAGTTAATAATTTTTATTCTTCTGAAGTTTCACAAAATATGTCAATCTTTAGTATGGATGCTACCTTAGGCAAGAAGTTTACAATACTATGTCAATATCTGTTTCTGAATCTGTTCCAGGAGGATCTGGGGAAACCATTACTTCAGACAAATGTTTTGATTATGGAAATGTCCTGATCTCATCTCTGTGATGAGACAGGGTCATAGACACTGACACCACTTAAGACATTGTAATGTATCAACAATATAATTAATGATTAATGTACTATTTATATTGTGGTAATGTTTACAAACTGCAGTCATCAAGACCCAAGTCTGCTGTACAAATACACACAAACATGATTTCTGCCCCAAAGAGCTTAAAATCTAAATCGGGGGAAAAAGCCATTTTCAGGCTCTGGAAAAAGGAAAAATATCAAACCAGTGACAATAAAAGACTGTGCAAAGCAAGTCATCTACACTGTAACAGGGTACACTCATGGTTTCTCTGCAAGGGAAAGCTACTCTAATGTAACTTGAAGAAACTTTAAAGGATGTAAGAGGTTATGTAGACACTCCTATTTCAGAATATTAGTGGCTAATTTAAGTGTAGGTAAAGATTTACCCAGGTGTTTGTCTACATGGTATATATTTTTCTCATTATCATAATGTAATTAGTTAATGAAAAAATAGGTGCCATTTCCTCATGTAGGCATCCAGAGGGAATGCAGAGGTTGGCAATTATGCAGTTGATGCAGGAAAATAATATTGGCACACTCAGTTATTCTCTGGAGACTTGCTTACACAGTATATGCACTTAACTCTGATACCTACATTTTAGGAATTCTGTACTTCCAAGTCTTTCTATATGTGTCCTCTCTTTCTGCTCAGACATTGTGTCCAGGTGCCCAGTAGCCCAGTTACTACAGTAGTACAGCCCTGCCTGGACTATCTGACAAGAAAGCCCAAAGAAACTTCCAGCAGTTTTGTGCAGATCAAAGTTACAGAGTTTGTGCAGTTTGTCCTGTGAGCCTCACTGTATTGGATTTTCATGCACTTCATGGCACAAATATACTTCTGTTAGGGAACTTATACAAAGAAGAAAGGGAGCCCTCCCTAAACTAGCAAACTAGAATATATACTGACAATGCAACTTTTTTTTTTTTTTGGTTATAGTAGAAAAGTGTTTCTTCAGTTTACAGTGTTGAATTATTCAAGGCACACAAAGTTAACTGGAGAGAAAAAATATACATGAAATGTCTGAATGGTGATTATGTTCCTCTTCACATGGAGAAGGTGGGGGATTAAGTAAATCCCCATCATAGTTTTCTTCTTATTGGACAAGTCAATTGAGAGCAAAGCAAATAATCAGAGCTGTGAACTCAGCTTGATTTTTGCTGGTGCTCATCTGTCAAAGCTGCAGTGGCAGTGTCTACATCAGTTGAATCATACTGACATAAATTCACTTCTCAAGTTAAGTTAAAAAGAGTTTTTCAGGCCATAATTATGCTGTCACATAAAACCCATTACTACTTAGTGGATGAAACTAGGGGAATCTCATAGTGCATATGATTCACCCAGGTCTTTGCAAACTGACAGAAATTGATGTGGCCTCAGCTCACCCTCAAATGAATATTGCAAATTCATATGGCTCAAGAGGATGGGAAGACCAGAGTACTGGCAACTGTTGAGACAGGATATCACATCAGAGCCCAGAGCCAAGGGCAGCTCCAGCACAGCAGTAGCTGCCCCAATGCTGGCATGCCACTAAATGCTTCGGATTCCTTGTAGGTAAACAGCAACAGTGTGTACTGAGGACATACCCATCTGAGTGCAGAAGGGCTGCAGACAAATAAAAAACATATGCTGGGAACTGAACAGAAGGGATTAAACTTGGCCTCAGGTGTCTGCATTTAAGACCAGTTTTTTAGTGCTGTTACCTGGGTTGGTGTTTGCGCCACAGGGCAGGGAGCTGTGGGAGCTGTTGTTGCTTGGGGCTGTTGCTGGAGGGCTTTCAGGCAAGACAGGCACTTGCTGCTGCTGAACATAGGGACACACACAGACATAGAATTATTCCTGCTTAGACTGTGTTTTCCTCAGAACTCAGTCTGAGCCTCCAGCAACCACTTCTACCATGTCACCGCACATCTCTGACACGCCGTGCTTTCTCCATTTCTACAGTGAAGCTCCATCTCCTCCACATTCCACCTTCATCCCCCAGCCCAGACCCCTGGCCTGCCAGCCCAGCTCTGTCCTGCCTTGCTCCTGCATCTGCAGCGTGGGGATGCAGCAGAGGGATGCTGGGAGTGGCTGCCTCGCTCTGTGCAGTGCTTAGCAGTGTGGGACACCTGATTGGTGGCATCTTGCTTCATCCAGGTCAGGGTCCAGATCCCAGGGATGTTACTTACAAACATGTAATTGTTCACAAGGAATCTCGGATGCACTCTAGACCAGGAGATTAAGTTCCAAATGGTTGAGATTAGACTTGTGGAGTGGCAGGGTTTACCAGTCTGTATGTTATTCACCTATATTTTTTGTGGACCTCAGCAAGTGTCTGGAACATTTATTCTCCACACAGAGTCATCTGGAGATGCTAAATGAGGAATCTCTGTACTGCTCCATTATTTATTGTACATGTGCCCTAGGATAAGTGAAATTAAAATATGTGTTGCAGAACCAAAAGGCAAAACGCAGTCATTCTGAGGAGACAAAAATATTTATAGGTATCTATCTGAGAATGTCTTTGCTCTGTTTTACTGTATAATTTGGCTAGAAAAAATCTTTATGAAGTGCAAAGCACTGAGAAATGAAAAAACAGGGAGTAGAAAACCTGGAGGTATCCTGCACAGTTTCAGATTTGTGTAAAGATTGTTTACAGTTTTAGCTTCTGATTGCGTGCTAGAAATGGCAGGGTCCTGACCAGTACTGTCAATAATGTTTAAGTCCCTGAAAAGTCCTGCAACCTTGCCTTGCAAGATAAAAACAATATATCTTGTCCCCACCACCCACTGCACAGCTAGGGACCTTTAACCAATACACTGAATAAGTGTTTCAATGGCCTTCCACAAAAGGAACTCAAACATCAAGCATCAAGCCCTCTCTATGAGGTGACAAAATACCTTTTCCATATGCATAACCCAGGATCATGATTAACTAACACAGTTAACTAACTGCTACTTGCCCCTTTGGGCATTAAGAACGGTGAGGCTGCAGTAGCATTTACTAATTACTCACTCCCATTGCTGCACTGAGTATCCTATCCTGGAGTTCAAGTTCCAAAATATTTACGGGCTTTTAAGCCCGTTTCAGGCTGATAGCACAGAAGGACTACAGCTGCACTTGTAACAGGGTTAAAATCAGGCATATATATATTGTCTTTGTCAGTGTCTGGAAATATTTCCATGTTATGACTGTGAACTTCAAACATGCTTTTAGGGGAGATACCTCACAATTTAAAATCAAAAGCATCTGATAGTATTCATTAATAAGAATGAGCCAGATAGTGACTATTTAGGAAACATTTTCCTCAAAGATAAACAGTGATACCTGAAGGAAAGGACAGAGATAAGGAAAGGTGGAAAATTATAAGTACTCCATAAAGTGAAACATCAGAAGAAAAATATGTTCTTATTTTTCCCTGTTGCTTTCTTCTGCCCAGGAACTCTGTTAGTGTGTGTGGTGCTCTGCAAGGCAAAAAGAGATGGCTCTGTGCCTATTAAACAAGCTGATGCTGACCTGCCTTCCTGACCTCACTGTTCCAAAGGTGGGCCATTTTAGCTGCCTGTGGTCTGCTACATACACAGGTGCTGTCTGTTGAGAGATTGCTGAGGGAGAATTGCCTTTCAGGAAGCTCCCCTGGCAAAGGGTAATTGAGGCATCCTTGGCTTTGAGTAAACTAGACACACTGAACTGCACTTGCTTTAACTCCAGGTTTGTCTTGCTTTAGGTTTGCTTGAGAGCTTGTGGCAGCATAAATAGGAGGAAAACAGGGATCAGTGGATGATTAGGAAATTAAAAGGCTGAAGGACAGGCTTTGAGACCTGTAATCTAAATCCCAGTTAGAAATTCTCCACGCAGTGTAATGCAGTAGCCAGCCCGAGTCTGGCTCTGTGGAAAAACTGTATCATGACTGCTGGTTATTGCCTCCCTTGGGAGAGCTGTGCTGGGAGGCTTTCACCCTGCCTGGTCCCTGAGGGTGGTTTGGAGCTGGTTGGGCCAGCAAAGGTTAAATGACTGCTTTTATGAGCTAGAGAGGAGAGGAATGGGGAAACAAGTGTCCAATAGCTGTGGAAAAGAACCGAGAACAAAACTGAGAGCAATGGGGAATGCCTGTGGCCAGAGCAATTGTTATAGCTTGAAAATCTGCAGAATGAACTGAGGGGTCCAGGGTAGGCTAAAGCAGAAATCTGACTTGGAAATATACTAAAGAATAGAGTGACTGTGGTGGTCACTTGCTATAAAAACATATGGTGCAATGCTGTTCTTATTAATGAAAACATGAAGAACAAGGCAGGGTCACAATCAGAGAAAATGTTAGGATCAGAGTGATTTCCAAAAAGCAAAAGGACAAGGAATCAGTGGCCATATACAATTTCATTCTTACCCAGTACAACTAATAAACAGTAGTATGGATACAAATCAAGTATTTGTGGATGAAGTCAAACACCTAACTGCAGACAACTTGCTTTCTTTGTCCTAGAAGCTTTGAATTAGTGAATTTGATCTGGTTGCCTGAACAGCACTCAGGCTGGACTTTGTGTGCAGGTACACATGTATGACACAGCAGTGCATCCACCAACCCCAACACCTGAATCTCACAACAGAGTTACTTTAAGAATGGTAATCAATTGTATCTATTGACAATTTTTCCATCAGGGATAACATCAGAAAAACAGATGGATTTTTACAAGAAATACAGTGTAATATTAAAGTCAAAAAGCCCATTCAGATAGGAAAGTAAAGACACTGTTAATATAAAAAAGCAGATTCAAAAGAATAAGACCTCCAAGCAGGAGTGAATTGCCTTCACAGTATATTTTAATACTGGCTTTTTCTCTCCCTCAGATCTCAGTAAAGACCTATAGCTTTTCAAAAGCAGGTGAAGCTTTCCTTTGTATTTGTGTCCAGTTTGAATGTCTATTACACAGCGAGCAGGTGAAAGAGCAGTGATAGTGAGGTGAAGGCACTGCCTCAGGTATCAGGATATCTGGATATCTAGATATCTGGATTTTTGCTTGGCTCTGCCAAGCCTTCTTTAAATAAGTTGCATCATTTTTGAGCTTCATTCTTTCCTATCTACAGAACAAGGAAAACAAATCCCAATTTACATTGGCATTGCTTGCATTGCGAGCATTAATTCATTGCTGCCTGTAAAGGAGATCAATCCTCTGATAAAAGGTGCTAGAGGAATGCAAAGTATGTCTATAATATAAATATGAAAATGGGGATACTGTCAAGGTTTGCCTTGGCTAAATCAAAGGTTCCAATACCAGCTACAGTCCCTCTGAGAGCTGAAACTGTCTGGTCTTTGGATATGTGGCAGGATATGTGAATTCTGATGAGGGCAGGAATAATATTTAGCACTAGCAAAGATTTTCTTTAAA
>VYZR01002453.1:52721-63368 GCA_013400675.1 Oxylabes madagascariensis | reverse complement strand
AAAAAAAAAAAAAAAAAAAAAATTGAGACATGCATATGTATATTTGAAAATGTATCTAGCATTTGCTTACATATCCTGCAGTTCTAAAATAAGACTGGGTCAAAACAGTTAAGCACTTGCTGTTCATTCTCTAAATCCCCATGAAAATGGGATGGCAGTTTTGCATTCAGTTAATCCACAGGCTGGACTACAGGGACAGATGCCCCCAGATGTTAAACAGTTTAACATGTCATGTCTCTCCAGAGAAACAAAGTAGCCTGGAAAAGTTTATTTATGTTCAAAATGAACACTTCCATCTTGTTTTTCTTTTTTTTCTCTTGTAAAAGTACAACAATCAACCAGCTGAATAAACCTACAAGGATAACACTCAGACCATGGACATTACCATCATCTATACCACAAGGGCAGCAGGAAACACACTCTGGAGTGAGGTTCTTCATGAACCAATTTCAGATTCTGATGTAAACTCAGAATATAAATCAGAAAATCTTACTCAACAAATGTTTAACCAACTTTGGCTGCACACTTTTGGCAACAGACATAAATTAAAGTGTGTCTAGAGCAACCTTACTCAATTTTCTCTTTTTCTATTTGGATCTCACTTCTTCCTTTACAAATTATATTTACTTTACACATCTTCATACTAACTCTCATTATTAATTTCATAGTATTTACAGTACTATTATACTTCAGTACTTATATTTCCTTGTGCCATGATTAGCTCTAATGTAAACACAAGCATTTGTGCATTGTATCTGTCTCGGTCAATTTGTCAGTTTAAACAAGCTTGTACCTGCTTGGTTGAATTTGTATTCAAGAAATATTTCACTCAATAACAGAGCAAAATAATACAATCTGTTCTCTAGTAATGTATTTAAAACATGAAAGGGCCTTTTTTTTTCTTATAACTGGTTTCATGTTTTTTATGCTGTGCAATGAAGCCAGTGGAGGCAGCCCTTGGGGATCCCAGCCAAGGAGGTAAATTTTCTGACATGGAATTTGCTCACAGAACAGGTCATTTCCCTCCTGGCCACTAATTTAGGAATTGTTGCTTGATAAACAAAGCATCTCTATTACTCATTCACTACCAGGATGTAGAAAAACTGGTGAAAGCATTCTCCAAACCTTTTTCATCTACACTTGTTCTCGATCTAGGATCTCTGATCCGTCTTATTTCTTATTCTATTACATCATTCCCACAGTAGAGGCACCTTTGTATTTGCACCAGTTTAAATGAAATCAAAATACACCTTTATGAAGGCAATGCCAGCTAAGACAAGAACTGACTCAGAAAATGATTACAGTTACCATTTTGACAAAATGCTTGTCAAAGTTGGTGCCTGTGTTAAAGTTCAGAAAATGTGTCTCAAAGCATGTTCACTCCCTCACTATTTCTACATAAAGCTACTCATTCTTCATCCTATCCACTTTTCATACATGCATGCAACCTTATCCTGAAAGCAAGGAATTATTCTTCTCTTGGGTAATGAATATAATGGGTGTCTCTCAAATCACTAACAAGTTTGCACTCAGGAAAATTTTATAAGTCACACCATTTCTTTCATCTGAGGAAAGGTGATTAGTACTACTGAACTTTTCACTAGTAGTCTTAGTGGGGAGAAAATATGACAGATGATGACCTATGTTCAACACTATTTTCACAGAGTAGCCCTGTACACAGTATTTGTGCCATCAATAATATTAATACTCCTAGTAGGACAAAGATCAATAGCACTGTGATGGCCTAATGACTGCTGTGTTGAAAACATCTCGCTTTGTTTAGCCCTGCTAATGACATAGAGTCACATATATAAAGCAAAAGTTCAAAACCTCTATGTTTTACAGAATTACATGATTTTTATTACTATTATAAAGAAATTTACAATGTTATGAAACCTATACTGTCACAAAAGCAACTTGAGAATGCAAATGCAAAAATAATAAAAGAACTTTTCTATTCTACCTTTTATACTACACTAATTTATGCACCCGTTACACAAGAAAGAAAAATCAAACCCACCTGAGAACACAATTATAGGAAATTTTGTCCTAAATGCTGTTTATTGCTGGAGCTTCATGACAGATAAGAAATTGTCCAATCTCTAACAATAACATCTGCTCAGCAATCTCACTGCTAAGGAAGCAACAACAATTCATGAATGTCCCAACAGAAAATTAGGAGCATATACAGCTGCTGTCACAAAAAGCAGCAATCGAAAATATGACTTCCCAGCAAAGGTCAGACTTTCTTTTACAGCCATAGGTGTGTGTACCGAGCCTGGTTGGAAGCCAGAACCACAGAATAACTGAGGTAGGAAGGAGCCTCTGGGTGTCTCTCAGTCTGACCCCCTGCCCAAAACAGGTCTGTTTGATCAGGCTGCTCTGGGCAGTGTCCCAGTGTGTCTTAAACACCTCCAAGGACAGAACAACATAACCTCTCTGTGCATCTTGCTCCAGTATTCGACCACCGTGATTGTGGAAAAAAACATACGGGAACTCTGGTTCTCTCACATATCAATGAGTGAGGAACATAGAAATCCATAATGGAAAACAAATAGTTAGTTTTGTATAGTCCAGTACAAGCAAAATTAAGTGTTATTGCAAGTAGAATTTATCAATTACCAGTTTTGATTGTAAATGGTCTAAAAAGAGATTTTGTGCTGTATTCAAGACTTCCAATGAAGTGAAGGAGCTGAGAAGTACAGTGTGAGAACAAAACACAGTACAATTGTAGTTAATAAGTAGCAGCCTAAGTACAGTGGTACAATGACATCCAAACTCTTCTGAATTATAATGGCTTTGGATAACACAGATCCCTTCAGAAGGCTCTGGGAGAGAAGTAGTTAAACACAAAACTATTTGATCTGAATACATTTTCCCATCTGTCTCCAAAATTAGGGCCACGTGAACTACGTTCAGCCATTACCACTGCTTGCTCTGCTACTTTACAAAGGGTTGGCTCCCTGAATTCTTGCCGGGGACGTGCCACAACTGCTGCTCTCTGGTGCCTTCTGCAAGAGCAGCCAGCAAGGACTGGTGCCTGTCGCAAGGACCCCCGCGCCATCGGCCTCGCGCTCGGACTCGACCAGGGCTGTAAGGGTTGCTGCACAGAAACTCAGCTATTAAAACTGAATTCTGGTTTTCCTTAGGATCAAGGCCCATTGGAGAAACTTTCTGAGGAAATCTTTGAATCCTTCCAGTTCCTTGGAATCCCTCCTACAGCAATGCCTGCTCTCAATGTTGAAGAGAAAGAAAATTTAACACATCCAGCTGGTACAAAAGAGAGTCTGCCAGATCCATTTTTTCTTAACAATAGGTAGATTTCAGAGAAATTTTTTTGTTCTCTAGTACTCTCTAGAGATACTTTTGTTACTATTTTAGCTCATCTTCACACACAGCTTGAAAGTCATGTTTCTTACTTCCTTTTGCGAAATCGCATTTTAATAGAGTCACCAATGTTGGTTGACATTCAGCTCAGGAGGCAGCAAAGACTGAAATAGCTGTACTGACGCACACCAAGCTTTCTCATATGAGCAGGATCTTTTTTTATTAGAGCATAATGCCAAAACTCGATGGTGGCCGTGTGTTGTCTGCATGCAAGTGTGCCAGAAAGGTGGTTCTTCCATACCACCCACCTGGGGAGTTATCGGGAACCGCTGGAAACCAGCACAGCTGAAAAAGTCTGTTTGTGCTTACTGAAAACATGCTTATTCTGGCAGCAAAAGCCAACAGATGAAAACTGTCATTTGCAATAAAAATACTGTGCTGGGATTTCAAGTTCTTTTTTCAATGTTACAATGAGGACGTTTCATGCTTATGAGACATCTTAAGCTTATGAGACAGCATTTTAGCAGATCTTAGCTTTTTGGCTAAACTGAGGTTCACAAAGAGAAAAGATTTGCAGTAACATGTTCAGGCTCTTCACAAACAAAAATTTTCCAGGAAAAGCAAAATTCTGTGACACAGCAAGCTAAAGTAAACACTGAATCAATCAGCAATGCAATTGTTAAAAATGTTGATTCTCTTACCAAAATCTCTTAAAAAATGGTTCTTCACTTAAATTGTTTCTTAATTCAGTGTTATTCATGGAAGTTTTTTTGCTGGTTCCAATATTTAAGTAATTCTGCACTTCATTTTTTCAATTGGATCAGAAAGTCTCTACAACTGCTAGAGCCAAAGGTTAATGTTTGTTAAAGTGTTTCACTTACAGAATATTTTAAGCATGTTTTTCTAAGAAACTATGCTGAAAAAATTCTTCCTTTATTCAAAACATACATTTTGTAGCTAGACTGCTCTGTTTCCAGGAATTATATGGCTATATGTTCCAAGGATGATATTTTAGAGTCTGAAAAGCCAAATGTTATATTATCTCTTAACTCATATGCTGAACTAAAACTGAGAAGTTATGTGAGGATATGATAAACACTACAGCTGCCTCAAGACTCCTGCCCCTTTCCAATGATTACATTTTATGGCCATAGCTTACGTTACCTTATGCCTCACCTGGGTATCGTTTATGTAGGTCTTGCACTATCTGAGATGCTTCTCATTTTTAAATTAAAATGGCATCTGTACTGCAAATCTCCCTGACAGCCTAGATACAGATTACATAAACACAGAGCACATATTCACCGCACATTCAAAGCTGTGGTAAATGAGTATTTGCTAAACTTGAAATTTAAACATGCTCCCAGACTTAGGAAAAGTGAAAATGAGGCTACCTTTACCTTAGGGGAATGGTGGTGGTATCTTTAACTTAGCCCTCTCTGTGTATAGTATCATTGTTCAACCATTAACTTCACAATAATATATTTTCTCCCACCTCAGCACTACAGAATCACAGCATCACAGAAACATTTAGGCTGGAGAAGACTTCCAAGATCACTGAGCCCAACATTTGACCAAACACCACCTTGTCAACTAAACCACAGCATTAAGTGCCATGTCCAGTCATTTCTTGAACACTTCTGGGAATGATGACTCCACGATCTCCCTGGGTAGCCCATTCCAATCCCTAAGCACTCTTTCAGTTAAAAATTCTTCCTGACATCCAACCTGAACCTCCCCTACCATTTCCTCTTGTCCTGTCACCGGTTGCCTGGGAGAAGAGACCAACCTCCTCTCAGGTAGTTGTAGAGAGCAATACATTCTGTACCTTACTTGCATACAGGAAGATCTTTCCTTGCAAAAAACCCAAGAATGTGTGAAACACAAGGAACTCTCCATAGCATCCAAGAACCTTTCAATGGATTCATTTTTGCCATCAACTTCCCAGTTCAAAAGAGGAAAAGCAAAAGTGGTCTCTAAGGGATGATTTCTCTCATTTTAAAATGTTATGAGCGCCTATCTTTATCACCCAAGCAGGGAGCTAGTGAACCAATCCCATGACAACAAAGGATAAACAAAATAATCAACAACTACTTGTTAAATATAATCAGACTATGCAGTAAACTCCATAGTTTTATATATCTGCACAACAAAGGTAAGATAGCACAAAACACTTTGAATATGTCATTTTCTACCTTTGGAGCACCTGTGATTGTATACACGGTTTGTACGTTTTTCTATTTAATTATGTCTCTATGTGGAATTTTCTATGTTTAATTAAAACAAACAACAAAAGGATTGCCCTGGCAATGTCTTTCTAGTGTCACACTGACATTTTCAAACACCACTAGTATGACTGAAATCTTTATCCATTGCCAAAAACTCCTTGCAACTTCCAGCACAGAATTAACAGACTGCAAATGGTTTAATATTCTGTAAGATGCAGAACATTATGATGCCAATTCACACTTTGGCTCTGCTGTTCAAATATTTGTTGGAAGCAGAACAACTGTGAGACTTGGGTACCAGAGCTTTTCAAAGCAAAGCTAATGAGAAATGGAGTTTTATCTAAAATTTTTCATTTTATTTTAAAGAAACAAAGTTTTCATGAAGCTGATACAAAATATATAAACTATTAGGACAAATATCCTAATTCTGGCAGAATAACACACATAAGTAAAATAAATTCTACATCAACAACTTCATCTATGATAATTCTCCTGTATCTTGCGTCTCTTGTATGTTGTAATCCTCCTTTCATGTTTTGGGCAAAAGAACAATTCTTGACTCCTCAGCCTGGCCACCACTGTGCCTGTGCACATCTGGGAGACCGGTGAGCACCAACCCCGCCCCCTTCTCTTTGAACGAAAGAGCTCCCAGGAGGTTCAGCATCAGCACAGCTGCTGCTGCACTGCACTTCTCCTGCCCTGGTACAGGAGGAGCCACGACCTTGCTTATATGTTCTGGAGATGCCTTTTTGTCAGAAAAAAATCCTCCAAAGATTTACAATTAAGCTAGAGCAATACTAGGGCTTCTCTGACATAGGCCACGAACCAAGGAAGAACCATGCAGGGGAGAAGCCAACAAAAGGAGAGCTAAAAGCCAGGATTTGGGCCAATCTCTGTCTGAGCTGTGCCAAAAGCAGTCCATCATCAGCACCTAAAGATCTGTGGGAGCTCTCATCTCATCCCTGTCTAAAAACAGTCTCTCATACTACCAAGCCAAAACCAGAATTACTTCTTTTTAATATTTCCTAATATTCTTATTTACTTTAATATTTCCTAATATTCTTATTTACTTTTCCTGTAGACATCTCATTTGTATTCCTTGCTCAGAGCACAAGATAAAACATGTTTCCTGGTGGGTGTATGAGATGCAAGAGTGAAGTGCTGTGATGATGATATCCTTACAGAATATATTTTGCAGCTGGTGCACAGCTAGTCATCTAGCCAGCAGATGAAACATTAGCTGGCAATAAACCTTACTCTTATTATAGCTGTAGAACTGCTAAGGTTTAATTCCAGGCTGGATGCAGCAAGAGTTATTACAAAAACATGAAATAAAATGACACAGAATTGTACCATTTTTCTCTTTGTAAGAAAAGAGACATGGCATCAAAATGCAAAGTGGCAGTAAGAATTCTAATTTGGGTTTCAAGACTTTTTAAATTTTCTGTACTTTCCTTGACTGAGTGGACTGAATTTTCTGTGGATATGCAAGCACGTAACTCCTCAGGCTGAACCAAAGCTAGTGGAGTGGCCTGTGCTCAGTCTGACCAGGGCATGAACCCCATATGATACAGCTGCCTATGTGCACACAGCTGTCCTCTCCACACACAACAGGTAGTACACATACCAGTGTTTTATTCATTAGCAGCTGCTATTTACACTCTCTCATGCAGGATTTTACATGCTTACACCTGTTGCTGCTGCTGCTGAGAAATGACTGCCACTGGCTTGAAAATCAGCCCTTCTTCCCTCCAACCCCCAAACTGTCATGTCTTTTATTTTATAGGGTTTAGTTTATATCAGAAAATTTGGTTTCTTTCTCATCGCCACATACTGAAGAGGGGAGAGCACCCAGAGGAGGGCAATGACACTCAGCAGGGGATCACTTCTTTCTGCAGCTGGCCAATCAGAGTCTCCCCTTGCCTTTTTACCTCTTTCTCCCATTTTTTCCTGATTTTTCTCCCAAAGTCCCCATCCCTATAAAGAGCTGATGCACTGTCTGGATCTGGTGGGGCAGTTGTGGGCATGCAGTGAGCCCCAACACACTCTGCACCAACGCCTTTTTACATGCAATACAAAACATTACTGGACACCAAATATGGTTTCCTAATAAGCAACCAAACTCTGCATACTTCTAAAGCTTCTAAAAGAACCATTTAAAAATTCTGTATCTTTCCTCTAGTATCAAAATTATATAAAATCCATGGCTATACTCCAAGGAGATCTGTAATAATTTCTGAATTGCTGGTAGTCAACCAGAAGCCTGTAAATGGCTTTATGGCATAACCTGTGCACAAAGTGACACCAGGGATACAGGAAAACAGATGGTGGACTTCTGCTCTTTATTTTATGAAAATTTAAATTAGTTTTATTAATACACATATTTTATTTCCATATTTACCTAAAGAAACTAAGAAACTGGAGTGAAGTTTGAGAGTAGAATATTGAGCTGCAATGCTGTTAAACATCCTATTTTTTGTGAATAAAAACTTTTTGCAAGAAGTGGAGAACAGAAAGACAAAATACATTAAAATCAATGTGTTATTACTTAAATTATATCTTTTAATCTTGTTTTAAATTTGTATTTCATCCCAAAGAAATATTCTTTTTTGCTAGCATGAAGAACTTTTAAAATTGGTTGGTACCAAAGTCATAATTTCTAGTATGTGTTTTCATGGCTGTGTCATTTTTTGAGTCAGACACTGGAAGACAAAGGAATGCTTTACTTGTTTTCATCTAAAATGAATCCTTTTCTGCAAAATGAGAATAAAAACTACTTAAAATGAATAAATATAAACACTATATTAACTTCACACAGCTTTGTAATTTTTATATCACTTCAATGCAACATAATCCTAAATTTTCAAATATTCACTGTAAAATAACTCTTATTTAACAGTGTTTGATATCATGATGGGTTTATAAAGACTGGTTTCACATCAAAAAATACAGATGGTGCACCTAATTAATCAGCATCCAGTTAAAAACTGAAGACAATTATCTGTTTAGGTATCATTAAACAATTTACACAAACTTTTTTTGTCACTGCATTCCCAGCAATATGGTAACTAAATGAAGTGGAAGTCCACTGCATAAAAAAAATCATGTCTTAACGGAGTTGTTTAATAACTGCATAATAAGAATTTACATGTAGAAAATAATATTTCCTATCCAGAGATAGGAGAAAAAATATGTTGTCTAGCACAACAAATTTACAGGCCTTCTCTGAAGTTCAAAATGCTCTGTGAAATAGACCACTGAATCTCTCTGATTTAAGGATAAAATCAGCAAAAAAGCCAAAACAAACAATCCAAGGAAGGGACATGAAAGAGACACATTACAAGCAATCAAGCCTGAAGAAGATGATAAGGGGTTTATTTGAATAATTAACAATTATATAAAGAGAGTTCATTGTTCAAATGGCATACTTAAACTATGTAGACATTTATGAAGAATGGAATCAAGCAGGGCAAGAGTAACATCTTTGAGTGTGCTGGAAACCTCAAGCAGAGAAAACAAAATAAAAGGGGCCTCTCTAGGTTTGTTTCTAATCAGTTGGTAGAAGGTGTTTAAAATACGCAAGCAATGAAAAAAGTGATCAGGATTTGGAAAAAAATCACAACACTCAGGAAAGACTGATAACAGGGGAATGAATACAACAGTCTATGTGAAAGCAGATTTTAATATACTTGCAGTGCATCCTCAAGAATTAGTGACTCAAGGAAAAAGTTCAGGAAAGTGACAGGTCTTCACTGAAATAATGTTAAAGGCACACAAACTAAACTATATGAAAAAAGATGGACAGTTCATAACCCAAAATTCTGCCATATGAATACAATAGAGGAAACAAATAGGGGAAAAATCAGCATAAAATTAAATATTTCTAAAATGGAAGAATGAACTAAATGAAAAAACCAGCACAATTTATCAGGATAGATGTAAATGGCCAGACACTCATCAACTCTCTATGAAAGAAACACTTAACTGACTCAATGGCTGTCCAAATGACAGGATTTATGAACTGGATCTCAAATAGGAATGACTGCCAAACGTGAAAGTCAGTGGCCCATGGAAGATGACCAGGCAAGAACAGAGCCCACATGGCCCAAAAAAATCAGTTTGAGAGGGTCTGGGGCCTCATGCAGCACTGCTGCACTGTCTTGAGCACAGCATTTCAAGACTAGGTCGAAGGAAGAAGAGTAACGGCTTGGCCAGGAGCAACAGTGATGATGGGAGGTGTAGAAAATGGCAGGGAGAACAAAGAAAACTACTTATTTTCTAACTTTCAGAGGTTACAAGAGAAAGTTACGCAAATGCCTATAAAGTGTGTAGAAGAACAGACTTCTTGGGAATGCCTTAAAATATCTTTAAGTCTCAATGTTATTTTACTCTCTTAACTTTTTCACATTTACATAAATTTATTTTAAAAAATATGTCAAACCTTACTGAACTCTTTTTATTTTAGACTTTATCTCCAGCCTTTGCCAGCTACTGTGTCAAAAGTGTGATCATTTAATAGAAGGAAGGAAGGAAGGAAGGAAGGAAGGAAGGAAGNGGGAGAGACCCTCACCCCACTTTGATTTGGGTGGGGATTCGGGTCATTCCTGCAGGAGCAGCTCCTGGATCCTACCCATTCCCAGGAAGGAAGGAAGGAAGGAAGGAAGGAAGGAAGGAAGGAAGGAAGGAAGGAAGGATCAACCACAGGGCAATGGACAGCAGAACTTTACATTCACAAAACATTCAAACTCTCCCTCAGTTTCACTGCTTCCACTTGGTCAAACTCATGCTGTACATCATGGAGTCAAGAGCACAGTAAATCTCCTCTCTTGCATATCTCATAACATTGTTTTCTATGAATTGAGGTATTTCTAATGAACTGTTTTTTATCTACCTTTTGTCCCCAAAGCAAGCTCCATACACGTATCTTTTGGATTAGTTAATTACCCTTTTCTGGTACTCAACAAACTTCTCATGTTTTCATTAATGTGGCATCTAAGTGCTATACATAAAAATTCATACAAGCATTCATTGTCATCTCACAGTGATATAGGAACAGAGAGAAGCATACAAAAAAAAAAAAAAAAAAAAAAAA
>VYZR01002453.1:35561-52550 GCA_013400675.1 Oxylabes madagascariensis | reverse complement strand
ATAGGTCAGATCAGGCAGCAACTGCCTGAGACTCAGAAAGGGTAGAAAAGTGGCCCATAAAGCTCTCCTAGATCCCTCACAGGATCTAAGCGGGCTGCTGTATTTGTAGGGAAGAGAAACAGAACAAGCCAACTACAATGGTGGCAAGTGAGCTAAAAGACCACAAAAAGACAGAACCAAAGCAGGAACTATGTCAGGAAATGGAAGCTCAAAGGACCTAAAAAACAGCAAAAAACATCCTGAATTGCTAGAACCAAAGGACATTAGCAAGAAGTTAACATGGGTATTCAGACTTGTCCCCAGAGTCAAACCTCAAAACATGAGGCACAGAAAGAAAAGCATCAGGTACGAGCTTCTACTTGGCTGGTCCCAGTCCTAAAGCTACTAGGCAGTGCAGGGGCTTCAACACCCACACTCTCAAGAAACAGGCAGGGAAAAGGCCAAAGAGGTGGAAAAGGCGGGACTTGAGAGAGTACTTTGTTCAGAATTATCTGCTGCAGGGAAGATAACACAGAGGGTCAGGTAATGATGACTTGGCGTCCACAGGCCAGACAGGGAAGTGTTAGAACTCACTCTTAAAAAGCTTTTTACACCCGTCAGAAATGTGACATTTAAAACACTCTAAAGACTGAAAAAACTGTCACAGAGGAAAAATAAATAAAAAAAAAGGCAAAGAAGAGAGAAGGAGCGAGACAGCCTAAGCTGTGAAAGAGTGTTAGGAGAGGTGTCCCGTCACTTGTCTTTGAGCAGCAGCTGACTGAGTTTGCTGAGCCAGTGGAAGCAGCCCCAACACAGGAGCTGGTGCTGCCCTGCCTCTCTGCACTGCTCAGGGAGAAAATCAGCAGGAGGAGATAGTGGCAGATCTGGCCTTTAGCTTTAACTCGGACATGATTATTACACAGCTCTCCCCAGCTGGTAAAAACACAGCAGCCAGCAAAGTAAGGACAGAGTCTACTGCTCAAAATATATTTTAAAATTCATTTCCCCACCTCCTTTTTCATCTCTGCTTCTCCCCATTGCCTTCAACTGCTGTGCCAAGCAACAAAGGAAGGTCACAAGCATATCAGAAGTGCAAAACTGTTCATGCTCTATGTCTCTTGGCAGCCCTTCTTGCTAAAATGTGTATATAAGACCCAGGGGCCACACAGAGAAAGGGAAATCGGGGAATTGACCAGAATCTTAAAAAACTCAGCGTCACAGTGAAATGCAGCTTCCAAAGTAGCTGAGGCATTTTGATGGAGAATCGTCTGGCCTTAGTTAGACATTTCTGTCATGCCCCCATCCTCCCTGGCCACAGCACTGCAGCCAGGTGGCATCAAACAAAGGAACCCTGGCAAACACAGCCCTGGATGGCAGGGCTGGCCCTGGCTACACTGCCAGGATAGAAGCAGCGACCTGCTGCTCAGGCAGGAAGTCTGTCACCCTGTATATTGATTTGGGGGCGTTTGTTGCATAACACTACAAAGAAAGGAATAATTAAAAAAAAATTCCAGTATAAACTCTTTCAGCTGTTTGCATTTTTGTGATTGGAAGTACAAAACAAACACCAATGAACTTTTCTCATCAGTTACAACTGTAAATTAATTCCTTTTATTTATCCTCATTTTATGCAACAAGTCAGAGGCAAAAGTTATAAACAGAGTTTAAGTTGGAAGTATTCCTCCTTTTTTACAGTCCAGCTCAGTATAATGTGTTCTGGCCATGTAACTTAATGTTCTCATAAATCCCCCAAAGCCCAAACCCTTCTAATTTCCCAGAACCAGTGTTATCTGCTCAAAGTTTTTATTTTTTTTTCTTTCCTTTTCTGCACAGGATCAAATTGGCCATTTCTGATTTCAGAAAGAACAACAGGGTGTTTGTTTACAATGGTCTTTGCATTGAGACTGTATTTTACTTTGCTCTGACCTACAGAACCACTGGAACTATGGGAAAGCAGTTAGCCAAAGGAAAAGTGTGAGATTTTTACAGTGGGTGCCCACAACTGTGCTCTGGAGCTCATCCAAGCAGCCTTCCCACACACCATAACCTCTGCACCCACAAAGTTTTCAATCTTTTAATTTATCATTCTATACAGGGAGTAGAAGTCTAATACTAATAGCAAGAACTCTTGAATCTTGTGATGATATGTGAGCAGATAAAAGCAAATGTGTAAACAGTGCAACCAAAGCACAAATGTCACACTTCGCAATCAACAAAAAGGCAAAGTCACATAAAACCAGCACTTAATAGTAGCACTGAAGAACTCCGTGGTAGTCCAGTAACGCAACAGCTTCAACAAAGAGGAGTTCAATGTGAAAAAAGATCCAGACTCTACAAATTACATTTTTTATCCTAAATATTAAATTCAGTTAAACATTAAACTTACAACAGGTGACATACAGACAATCTGTGAAAAAGCTGTGTTCTTTCAAGCCACCTACAAGAGTGTTTATCTGCCCTGTTTCAAGCAGTGAAGAGCTCACTGCCTTTCACTGGCTTAGTACTTTATACCAGATTGGAATTGTTAACATCAACACCAACCAATGAATTCTCTGGAAGCAGAAGCCACGGCTGACCCAGTAACCCCTGAGAGGCTTAGGAAAAGCTTATAGCTTTTAAAAGCATAGCAGAGACAAGCACCCAGAAGATCCTTTATCATAAATCCTGTGTCTTCTCTGGAAAGAGAAAATCCTACCACCCCAGTGAAAAGTCCTTGGAAGACACATCCTCCTTTTCTGAAGGGGATATTTAGTCAGGCTGCTGAGAGAAGCACCATCCCATGGGACACAGGAGGGCAGGGAACAGACGGAGGGGACCTTAATTCCTGGGAAAATGCCTCATGAGGTCAGGACATTACTGCTGATCTTGCCAAGAAAAGGGATGCAACTGTTCCCAGAAGGAAAAGGGAAGAAGCAAACAACATGAAACCTTTAACCTTTTTGTTCACCATATCAAAGTGGTCAACCAAAGGGTAATGGCAGCTGACTAGCTTTCGCTTCCCATAACCTCACAAACCATTAGATTCCCTGGCCTTGTCATTTCTCTCCCATCAGCATTTTATGAACTGTTTCAAGCATTCTGAATATTTTACCTTTCATTTTTTTTTTTTTCAAATTATAAATGAACTTGTTTATTAGATCACAGTGGCATAGGTCTGTTGCCTTTTTTTTTTTCTGTCTTCATCTTACACATAAGTAACTGGTTAAATGAAATCCAAGATATCAATGTCTGACTTTAAAGAAAAAAAAAATCAGCTCATTATTAAAAAAACCTTGTACCCAGTGCCAAGAATAGAAAAAGGCCAAAAGGCCAGGAAAGTAAACTCCCATGTTAAGCCAGACATAGCATTTCTGTAAATGGGCAATGCATATGAAGGAAAGGACTACAAGTTTCTTAGGCTTAGAAATTGCTACCCTTTACATACAGAGGAAAATCAGAACATTCACAAGTAATTCAAGTCTTTGAGGTACAGGATGAAGGGTATACTCTGAACACACAATATTGCACTATGTTAACATTACAGTATCCAAATTTATTTTTAACATGTGCGACCAAAGATGTGCAATTTTTCTGTCACCTTTACAGGCAATTTATGATACAGGGTAACTGTGCTCCCAGCCAGAGGACAAAAATGAAGGTGGCAATGAACATGTCAGTTCAGATCTGCCACTCCTATAAACTTCACTAGTTCTTGTGCTTGAAAAGACTACTGTAGCCCTTCACCCGGAATATCTTCCCTCTTTCCACCAGGACATCCAGGATCTCTCCAGCTTTAACCACAGGCATTCTCTTGGCCCTCACAGACCTTTTTGCAGTTTAGAGAAGCTCCCAACAGGCTCCTGGGCACTGTGCTAGTCCCCTTCCTCCAGGTTAGGGCAAAGCTGCAGCCAAAACCTCTGTTGCTCTCCTTGCTAACAGGCTGTACAGGGAAAATCATGATCCCTCTCCACTGTCCAGGCCAACTTTAGCCTTCCCAGCTTGCCTGCACTCTCTGGCAGTCCTGTTCCTCAGAGATCTCACTGACCACTGCAGTTCTCTCACCAATTGCTGCTCTCCATTCAGTATCATATCCCTGCTCCCTCCTGGATCCCTGGTTTCCGAGAGGATGGAAATTAATAGCACTTTTTGAGCTAGTATTTAATGATTGCAGTGTTGGGACATCCTGCCAACATCACACAACCTTAGAGAACTCAGATTGCTCAGTCAACTCAGAAGTTAATGTGATTCCCTGGTAAGTTAAAATAAGCAGGATCAGTCTTGGTTTTACAACACCCTTTCAGCAAGTTAATATCTTGACAAACCCTTCTTCTTAAAGTGTATTGAAGCATGGCCATTTTCCACATTCATGTCCAAGGAAGAACCAACAGCACAGAACACCTTAACAACAAATTACTTAAGTGAAAAGCTCAAGTAAGAACTGCAAAAAAACCCTGAGGAATTTCTGTATTTGTATTTGTGTTGACCAAAACTCAAGATGTTGAATCCTTATTGAACTTAATGGAGTTCATTAAAAGTGACATGGCAAGGTGAGGAAGGAGGAAGCCCAACTCCCTCGGGCACAGGCAGCTGCTGCCCCGAGGGACAGGGTGGCTGTCGGCTGGTGCTGCTCTGCCATCCTGTCCCCAGGGAGGCTGAGCCTGCTTGGCCTCCTGGGAGCCTCCTGCCTCTGCTGAGGCACAAAACTCCCCACCATCCTGTATAATTCAGCTAAAATACAAAATTGAACACTACCCTAATGTAGTATGTGCATTATTAAATTATTTAAGAAAATACTATGCAGGCTCTTACTCAACACGACAGTTTAGGGTTAAGACTAAGCAGATATTTCCACTAAAACTTTTAGGAGAAATGCTGCTTCCCAGCCATGGTTATGGTATGGGAAAGGCTGCTGATGTAAGCAATTCACCATCTACTGATTGTGTAAGCAGTCCATGAATGACAGATCTCCAGCCTTTCTGCCCTGCTTTTTGACCAATTTTCTATTAAAAATTTTCTCTTTCTAACATAAAAAGTGAAATTGTGCTACAGGCTCTAAATTTTCATTTTGTTTACTTGTTCCAAAATGTAACTAAGCTGTACTGATCAAAAGTTGCAGACTTCTTGCCCCGAATGATGCTTAAAACTGATTTGGATTAGAAAGTCACAGGTTTGAATCAAATTATTAGAAAATTACTTTTAGAAAAGTGTAAGAATCACTTTACTTAAGTTACATAAGAAGTAATAATAACAATCACTTTCAGAAATTGATGTATTTCAGAGAAAGTTAATTTTCTGTCTCTTGTAGTAGTTTTATCTAAACCTGTAAGGAGTCACATGATCAATTTTGCCACTGAGATATCCTGGGAGATAACTTCTATATCGATCAGAAAGTTCCAGGACAACTGGAAGCACAGTTGATTAATGTACAATAATCTATAGGGCAAAAACCAATAGTGAAGTATTCTCTCAGGTACTCTCATGACAGGAGAACATAAATAACTAATTGACTGCCTTCAAAGTGTGATAAACCAGCTGCTTTGAAATAATACTTATTGCTAATTTAGAATAAAACTATGCTTTATAAAGATGGGAGAAGGAAACAAGAGTGCTCAAAAGAGAGAAAAAGCCTTTTTTTTTTTCATTGCATTAATTTACCAGTAACAATTTTGCATTTAATACAAGATTCTTGAATTTCAATTAGCTATGCAAGTATATAACCATATGATCAATTCCCATTTAGCAGGGTTACTGCCCTACATTCAATGCTGTTTTTTCCATTAGTAACCTTTGCAAAAAATATGATAAACTTATCAATTGTGAAGGCCATTACTTTAATGCAATAATCATAAATTGCCTTTCATTTGACATTTGTCCTGCACTAAAAAACGACCAAGCATCATAAAGGGTAATTAAGAAATCACATATATAACTTCCAAGTGCCAAAATATCACATCGCAGAACCAGTCTCAAATAAGAAGTTGGCAAGACATAAATCCTGATTAACACAACTTTCAAGGAGGAAATGGTAAGTCTCTTCTTTAAAAATACAAAATTACTAGCACAGTAAATTCCTACAAGAATAATGCATGTGAGCATGAATTGACTAAGACCATGGCAAAGAGTTTTTCTTTGTTCTTCTCTGATGTGTAACCAGCTTAAAAAATGAGAGCATTTAACCATGGAAAAATGTTGCAGAGATCTAAAAGGCCCCAATAAAGAAGCTTATATTGCTACCTGCATGCATTCCTGACTGACTAAACCTTGAAGTTCACAGTACAAAATGTGAAGTCACAGGTATTCAGATCTGTGATGTGCTCTAAATATAGATAATTTAGGTCATAACCATAAGAGATACAAACAGTCCTCTGAGATAATCCTCATGTGACACTGTTAGTACTTTAAAAGGAGTATTTCTATAATACCTCTGGATTAAATATAGAAATTTGACAGCAGTGACTAAATCTATATGCTATATGGCTTTTCTGTAAGCCTTTTCATACAAATTTTGCAGAAATTTCTGGACAGACAACGCTAAAGCTGCTCACAACTGGAGAGCGAACTCCCAAGAAGAGAGCAAACTCAAAACTCATTTTCATTTTCTTCTTGATAAATGGAAGTCTCCTTTCCAGGCATTTGCCTCTTTTAAAGATGTATTCTAGAATGTTTTCAGAGATACAAACAGATTTTTTTAACTTCAGAAAGAAAAAAATAAATAAAAATGAGGCTCTGTATAGTTTTTGCCACAAAAAAAATTTGAAATAGATACTATCAACTTTCTAAATGTCACTAATTACATTTCACCTGTTGTCACTGTTTTCATTAATTCCCAGAAACCTTGAAATCATGAAAGCAGTAATGTGCTGGAGTATCTAAGTTACTTGGTGAAGTTATTCAGAAAAGATTTGCAACGTAGAAGCACAGGTGGACAGATGGCCACATGCACTAGGAGACAGTTTTCAAAGGTGAAACAACAAGGCACATTCACTTTTCTCCCCTGCC
The DNA here is from genome assembly GCA_013400675.1 of Oxylabes madagascariensis. Classification (NCBI taxonomy): domain Eukaryota; kingdom Metazoa; phylum Chordata; class Aves; order Passeriformes; family Timaliidae; genus Oxylabes; species Oxylabes madagascariensis. Next base: position 45,593 of record VYZR01002453.1, on the reverse strand, counting down.
CATCAGTTAATGACTTTATGAAAGCAAGAAAGTAGTGTAGCCAACATGCATAATTTTTAAGTCTTGGATTATTTGGTTTTTACTCTTTAAGTCTGCAGTCCTGAAATTTTATAATTTAGTTATAATACAAACTGTCATTAAAAAAAAAAAAAGGCTTGTATTCTAGTCGTTACAAATGTGAAAGAAGTCTTGAAAATATTTCTCAAACATTACCTGAAGGCTCAGAAACTAAGGAGAACAGTTAAAAAATATTATTTTTGGCATTAATCTTGCTTGAGGTCTGCAACTGGGGAAATAGCATTTACTTCTCTGATCTTTTCCCCCCATTTAGTTCAATCCCCTCATTGTCACTTCATCACAAGCTGTGCTTCTCAGATCTCCTCAATTTTTGTTTTTTTAAAGTTCTTTGGGGTTTTCTCCTTCCTCTCTCTCAAAGGACTCTCACCACATCCTCTCTCCCTTCTCCTGCTAACTGTGTGAGCATTAACTGAGTAAAACTCAGCCCCTCAACCCTCAGTGCTGTCATGATGCCTCTCTGGTAGGCAGAGGCATCATGACAGCAAATCTTCTTTCAAAGGCTCACAGGAAAAGATGCAAGAAGTGCCAACTGCAAATGAAGGAGCATATAAACAACATTCCGCAGGCCTTGGGGGCAAAGAAATAAAGTGCTGCTGTTTCTTGTGACAGGCTACAAGCCTATTGTTAAATTAACACCACAGATCCAAGGGTCTTGCACTTCCCTGCTGGGAGACTTGCTCCTATCAGAAATTACCAAAGTCCCAGTAACTGGCACGCACTTTGCTTTACCTTTTGCTTGGCTCTATACAACTGTGTTGTGTAACACCTACTGGATATATTTCTGCAACCAATCAGGAATAACAAATAATATGTAGAGTGGACTCTGTGTCCCTACAATGAAGGGCCCAAGGGCTAAAAACAACCTGCGAATTAAACAAGTCCAATTCAGGCACTGTGTAAAAACAGTGTTGGGGGATAACAAGAGAACAAAGATCCCTTATCAGCACACACAAAGCACACCTCACTCAGCAGCAATAGTTGTAATGGAGAATTAAAGCCCAGGGCAAGCCCCAAAGCACGCTGACAAACAGGTAAAAATGACTCACGACGGATCTTATATGGAAGAGGAAGAAACCACCAGTAAGGATGCTGTGATGACTCCCTGAAGCCTCACCCTAATCAGAACAGCTGCCACTGACCTTAGGACCCAGTGATGCAGAGGTAAAAATGGAAAATATCAGAAATTTTGTGTGTATATTCTTTCAACGGAACTATTGAAATTGGAATAACAATGGTTCTTTGATTAAACTAACAACAAATTCCTGGCTTTCCATATAAAGTGCTTGCTTTTGTCCATTCCTTTTATGAGTCAAAACCTGGTAATGATTCAACAAAACTTCTCCCAAGACTTTAATCTCCCCAAATCAAACACATTGGTGTTTATAAACCAAACATAGAATTTGGCTCATTTTCCCTACTGATTACAACAGAAAAAGCTCAAAGGTTTTTGCCTCCTCAAAAATATGCAAAAATATATATAAAAAAATAAACTCAGCTGGATGAACGCACAGCATTTAATCATGGTCCTTTTCCACATCACTCAAATTTTTGCTTCAAAAATGTCAAAGGAGCATCCAACCAAATATCTTCAGTGTCATATTTTTATCTTCATTCTGCTCTTTTCAAAAATCACAAATACATCAACTTTTTTTATAACTAAAATTAATAAATTAGCCAAAAACAGTTCGCTGAGGTTATACTCATGTTTTTCTGTTGTATAGAGAAAAATTATTTGTAGAAATGTGGGATAATTATTAAAATTCTACTTATTATACTTTTTAAAGCATACTATAAATGCAAAAAGAAATTTAATGCACCAGGGACAGACACAAACATTCCTATGTCACTTAAGCTGTACCTGTACTGTTTTCTTTATAAAACTTAAGTTTGAAATGCTGATTTTTTTCCAGGCTGACATTGTAGATAACCTTCTCCTTGGTCTCTCTAATTTTCAAACTAAGCAACACCATAAGGCAAAACTTGTAAAAAATTCTGCTTATGAAGGATTATAAATCATAAAAATCAGATTTAGACCTTGATTTTTTTCTCTCATTTGCATGCTCATACATCTGGTAAGGAAAAGGACAAGAGGAATCTTTTGGGTTAAATATTGTTCAGTTTTACACTGCCAAGAGCTGGTTTTAGCCTTTGAAAGTACCAAATGTTCCCAAACAGAAGAATAAAGTTAGAGCCACATCCAGAATTCAAGAGGCAAGTATCATCTCTGTCCCTATCCTTTCCATGTATAATGCTGAGGGCTATAAAATCAGAGTCCCTCCAGAATTAATGTCTGCAAAGTCTCTACCACAGAACAGTGAATAGACCTTACAGGGCACTCCTGATCTGCAACCTGGTGCCAACAACCATGTGACCTTGCAGAACATATTTGGTGGTTAGAGTGAAGGAAAGCAATACCTTTGGAAACTCAGAGATCCAACCAATAAAGAGGGCATGAAAACATTAAACATTTCTCACTGTTACTCAGTAATCTTGAAAGGATATCTATAAAAATATGCTCCATGCATGAACAGTTTAATACTTCATATTCCATCAGATTTGCAACCATTGCACCTTCTTTTCTATGGAAAGCCCATCAGTGTTCCTCTGTCATAAACAAACATAAGCAAAGGAAGCTCAGCAAGGCAAACTGACTGTGAGGAAAGCAAATGCAACACAGATGAATGTGATGGCATTATTTGTAACAGTAAACCACACTTTTAATATTAGAAATGTCAACTTGCCTGTGTTTTTCCATCAGACAAATAGAACAGAGTAATTAAAAATGTATCAACTATACAGATGTCCTATTCTATTTGATAGACACTTAATGGACTAGACTACTGCCTTTACCAATATTGCACATACCTCACAGTCTTTTTCATCACAACACACAAACTGGACAGGAAGAAAAGTTTCAACACTTCAACATTAACGAAGCCAACAAACAAAGAAACATGGAATCAAGCAGCAATAGCAATATGACTCTCATTCTGTGGACTAGTGATTATTTTTTAGGAGAGGAAAAATGTCTGACATATTTTAAGATTATTAAAAAGGCCAACTAACTGCCAAAAAAACCCAAAATAACCAATATACTAAAAAGGAAATGGAAAGGATTAAATGCTTTGTTCCTGATGAGAACACAAAAAAACAAACCACCAAGGAACTGTAAGGAAATCATACAAATGTGCATTTGGAAAGAATTCACACATTTAACATTCCTTATTCTCACTACTGGTAAAAAGAAGAAAGGCTCTGCTCTCAAGGCAGTTCAATTCTGGCATTGAAAATTTTACTCAAGTAGCTAATTTCTTGGCAAAGACATGAATGAAGACAGTTGCAAAAGACACCAGCAACTAGATTAGACAATGAAGAATAGATGATGTGCGCTGTCTACACCATTGGTTTTATTCCCACAGCTGAGGAGCCAGCTACTGGTGATGAAGGAATTTCTGCAACGCAGGTCTTAGCCTTCCCCTTGCCTCTTCAAACAAGAGGGAGCTTTCAAGATTTCCAAGAATGACACTTTCTTACTGCGATGCTGGTGCCTCATCTTCCCACACGACAGGCAGCAGCTCCCAGCCCCTCCTCATCCCCGGCTCATCCCCTGCACCACAATCTGCCTGCAGAGAGGCTACAGCCAAGCAGGAAGGGGCAGGCTGCCCAGGGACTGGACACCTCATCATCATGACTAACAAGGAGAAACTGAGGAAAAGGGAAAGGAAAGAATCATAAACCTGAAGAGAGTAAGATGCCAGGTAAAATATACAGAGAGATTGAGAAAATGAGGGTAAAATCAACACCAAACAGAGCTGTTGTAGTTGTCCTACAAGGTGTTGATTTGGATGCAACCCTCTGTTCTAATGAAATCTACACAAACCTTGCATTTCAGGAAATTAGGACTGGTCAACTTACATCTCAATATAAAGTAGATATCCACCCTATAAAGTACCTTCTTGAGAAATAAAGAGGTGAGATGAATGGCCCTGGACCAGATGTCATGTACTCATTATTTATGAAGTGAAGCAGAAGTCTTTAACAATGTACTCTCAAGGGTATTTTAATAATGAAATTGAGCCCTAATTCAGAATGACCTTCAGACACGGCTTTATGCATATTTTCAATTCCTTTCAGCCAACATTCTCCCTATGCAATCACATAATAGCTATTCCAGCAATTGAACTGGATCACAGCATTCACCTATAGTAAACTGTTTTTACATCATTAACTGATTAGTGTAGTCCAATAGGAAACAAAAATAACTGTAAATGAATTCTGCTTAGAAACATGTTTAAATACAGTAAATTTGGAATATTGGAATATGTTCCTTTTTAAAATGTAAACTTTATTTAGTTGATGACTCATGTCTTTCTTCAAGTAACTGTGGGATAAAAGCACTTAGCTCCATGGACTACATTTTGACTTAAAGTTGAAAGAATTTCTTTCACTATTTAACATGCAGAAATTTGCTGCAGCCTACTTACAAACAAACAGACTTCTTTTACAGTCAGTGCAGGCTCATTTCTTTACCTGTATCTCCTATTTGCATACATACATTATACATGTAATAAGTGCCTGCCTCGATAGACATTCTAAACTCATCAGAGTAATTTTAAAAAGAATTTAAAAGCCTATCTGCTAACTTCTACTTTAACTAGGCTAAATATAATGACTAAGCCAAGACTCGTATACAGAATTCATATTTCAATTTAAAGATTCAACAGTAAACAAAATGTTACTCAAAACTGGATTTCTGCATATGCAGCCTACCTCCTCTCAGCTTAAGAGGAAGTAGGAGAGATTCAGGGTCCATTTAATATATAACACTTTTTTTTCTTTTAAGTTCTAGAATAACATTAAAATATACTTATCTAACTTGACCCTGAGAGGAATTAATAATTAAAATGTGGTATATGTGTTACTAAACAGACTTATTGGATCTTTTTTTGCAATGAAGCTGATCCAAGACATTCACTCTTTAATGGGGCTGAAACCAGGTCTCAAAGCAGACACTGGGAGCAAGACAGTGCCATTCACTTCCCATGCCAGCCTGAGCTGGCTTTTAGCAAGGATGTGAAATGTTTGAGCTACTGGTCAGGGAGTGGAAGCAATTTAAATGTTTTCTACCTCTAAAAGTAGACTGGAGGAGAATCTGGTTTTAAAGCTTCTGTTGGCCATTCCGGAGGGGACACACTGAGGAAGTGTGTGCTGGGATTCAGAAGTGAACAAAAGGATCAGAAACATCTACAGAATATCAAAAGAAGACTTCAGAGATTTTAATCTCTCTGCACTCTTCCAAAAGGAAGTAACTTTCTGCAAATACAGAGTGCCTCAGACAATATGCAGTGAACCACAAGCATTGGTTTACTATGATGCTTTTAACCACGTTTTCTGTAACACCACTGACCACCACACCCAGAAGTTCCTTACATATGATAGTGGTGGAAGCATCACAGCAGAGATTTTTACTGCTATAATACAGTGTTTAACACCCATCATTTGGCCTTTTACAGCTAATTAGAGAAGCCTTACTCTCCACGCATGAAATTTCTTTGGGTGTTATTCAACTGACTGCTAAATTTGACAGTGTTATGCAAGAACATGTGCGTCCCCCACCTCTGCAAAAGGTTTCTCTCACATGCACACTAGATACTGGTTTCACACAGGACCCAACATTTGCTAAAGCTGTTTCTGTCCTCAGAGTAGCTAAAGCAACACACAGCAGCTACTTGACATTTGATAAAAGAAATAATACACTTAATTTGCTGAGTCTTCATCAATTTATCTTCCTTTTACTGTATCAAAGACCTCGTACTTTACTAAAAATCTCAGACTTTATATATAAAATGTGAAGAATCAAAGTCACAAAAAACATTGAAAGTACTGAAAAAGCTATTAGAAAATAAGGAGTTTTATTTAAGCAAAAATCTACAATAACGAAAAGTAAAAAATATTTTTTAACATTTCGAATGCTGCAATAATTTGAAAAAACTCAACAAAAAACATATTTTGACTCTCTGAAAATCAATATGTTTGACCACATAATATAAATTTTTATTTCTTGAACAATATAAATGTGTGCTCTTAGACCCTCATTAGCCACTTAATTTAAAACTTAAATTCAAACGTTCTGAACTGTCCCAAAATATTATATGATCCTCTGTTTCCATTCGGAATTTTTTCACTGAAAAAAGAGTGCTACCAGATTTAACTGATTTGATAAGAACTTCTTCCACTTTTATCGCCATCTAAACTTTCAGGTTGGCTCGGTAAGAAGACTGAAAAAAACCTGGAGCAAAAGAAACTAACTTAATTCCATGATATAAATCAAGAAGAATGGTATCCTGAGTCTCCCATATATCTCTGAAATACTTAGATATTTCTTAGCCCTGAATTGGAAGAGGGATCAGTACATGAGTTTTTTCCAGCTGTATTAATGCCACATAAATTCTTATGTGTACTTTGTCACTTGATTATCTTTTACTTCTACTTAAACTATTCAACACAAAACAAATAGTTTTAACAGGGAAGAAATTTGTTTGTGGATTTTGACATGGAGGTTCCTGTGTCACCTGTGGTTTATAGAAATTGCTGAAAAGAAATGAGCTTATTGATGAAAAGCACTTCTTTTTCCTTTTTTTTTTTTTTTAAGAACTAACATAATATTATTTTATTATGTCTAGAGCTTGATGCTATAAGGATAAACAGAATCTGAACAGACATCATAGCAGTACTGGCATTGAATACTCTGTATGAGCACCTAAATGAACTATCTCACAAAACAAATACATGCTTTATGTATCACTTCAAATAAATGAATTTAGGACTTGAAGTTATTTTAGTTTGTATAGATACATAAGAAACTTGACTGTATCAGTTTTGCATCAATTTTTTTATAGTTTTTCAAAAGAAGTATTTCTGCATTGACAATTAATAAAATTTATACTACTGATACACGTGTGATGAATTTTTGTTTCATATAAACATCTGAGAACAAGATACAGTTATAGCGTATTTAGTGGCCTCTCATCTCCCCAGTTCCAGGCTCTCATAAAGGAGTGGGTATAGTTTATTACATGTAGTGTGGGGGGTCTTTCATACCAACAGATCACTGTGGTGAGAACTTCAAGTTAGCATTATAGCACCCAGGGAGACTCCAAGAGCAGACATTCATGGTGTCTAGAATTAATGAGCATTGCTTCAAGAACCCAGTGTGAACAAAATTCAGAAAAAGCTATTACAACTGTCTTTGTGATGACATGAAAGATGCATGCAGGATGGTATCTATATTATATGTTCCAGCTGTTGAATTATGGTTGTCTTCACTCCTGTCCTACTGTGCAACAGTCCGGCAGTAACAGCAGAGAGCCTATAGCTCATGAATAGAGTGAAATTGCTGCAACATACACTGAAGTTTAAGGAGAAAATGTAGTTTTACTTCTGACTGTTGGAACACGACTATCCACCAGACTGCATTAGACAAATTTTCTACTGGGTTTGCAAGGGCATTCAAGAAGAAACATTGAAACGTAATTTTTGAGACTGAAATAAGACCTTGCCCATTCATGACAGAATGAAGCAGATTAAGCAGATATATTGCTTTATATCCTTTTATGTCTTGCTCATTTTCCTGGAATTAAGCAGCAAGTGTGTAGCCATGTCTCTGTAAACATCAGACAGCTTCTGAAGGAAAGTCCTTACAAGTAATCAATTCCCTGCCAACTGGTAAACAAACACCCAACGGCATGTGCTGCTGTATCAGAAACTGTGATCAGCAGGAGGTTAAGAGCAAGATCCCAACTCAGACAGGAGATGGATTTTTCAGCTGAAAAGGGTACACTCACTTTTCCAGCTTTGTGGTTTGGAGCACTCCCCATACTACAGCACACTGCTGCCTACAAGGTTGCACCATGCACACAGGGCCTAACTAAGCTGGGTTCAAAATAACCCTCCCAAAAACCAATGAACTGAGCAGCGCAGAGGGAAACTTCTCAAAACAATGCCTTGAGCCAAAGCCACTGCCATGGGACTGCACTGCCAGAGAGACACACAGCACAGTCAAAGGGTGTGAAAGAAATACTGTCAAGTCTGAGAAATACAAGGTAGAAGTTGAATCTTTCAAACCTGCTCAAGAATGCCAAATCAAGAACAGCTCCCAGCTTTTCCTTCCCACTGGATTTTCTCCAAGCTGAATCACAGAACAAGGCTGTGTGAGTCAATCCACACAGTGTCTATTCCTTCCCAAAATTCCAAATTCCTTTCCACTTTTGCCCCTTTATCCTTTTCTAACCTCCCCTTGTCCTCAGGCCTCCACTGTAATCATGGGCTTCCAAGACAAGCTCCTGGACTGAGAGCTTCCCTTGGAGATTTTACCCAGAACTGAGTGTAATGCCAAGACAAGCTCTTGCTCTGGAAGGCAAACAGGGCAGATATGGATTATACTGGGTGATTTAACCTGGCAATTTTATGCTGAGTTTAAATCTAGGAGTAAGGAACCTCTTCTTTTCTGAGGAAAAATAAGGGTTTCATCAGAGTTCACACGCATACAGCCATGTACACCAGCACAGCTGTGTCTTCCTTCACCTCACCAAAGGAAAGCACTCATCTCCCTTTGGCACAGGCTGCTGGAGTTATCGGGGTCCCCCAGCTCACTGCCAGCTGAGTGGGTACAGGTACAGAAAACACTCCTCTTCCTCATGTTGCTGTAAGGAAACGTCACATCCCTGTGCCTGCAGAAGGTGGCTCAAGCCCTGGAAGGCCGCTGGATGAGGCAGGCCCACACTCAACCCCAGCAGAACCAGGTCCACTGAACACACCAGGGCTACTATAAAGGCAGCACAGTTGAGCACTTCCATGGTGGGCCAGCGTTGTATCTCAATGGGATTAACTACCAGGAAACACCAGGGCAGAATGCAAGGAAATGTGTGTTTTGTGAGTGAATCACATGCCTCATTGCAAAAAGGGAATAAAAGGGTCGAAGTAATGAGAGAGCTGGGATAAATGTAGTACATTCCCTTATAACTCCTCTGGGAAGGATATGTTCATCTGTAATCTGACTGCTTCTGCAAGCCAAAAATAGATTTTCCTTTCCAATTCCTGCCGTTTATTACTGCTGATTATTAAAAGCAATGTGCACAGCTGATTTATAAGATGGCAGGTTCCCAGCACTTCTCATTTTCACTTCAGTGAGAAAGTGTTTCTCATATGACAGACAGAGGTGATGGGGACAGAGTAACCCCAGGTGCTTTGTGTTCACATGTTTTACTCCAAATGAAATATTAGAATCCAAAAACTTTTTAAAATTTATTTTTAAGTAATTGGCCAAATGGATAGAGCCAAAAAGCAGCAGGCGCATCTCTCCTCTCACTTCAACAATCTGACATCTCCAGTCAAAATAATCAAAGCAGCTGCAGTTTGATCCTTCATCTTCCCTTTCAAGTTGTTTTTCACTTGGCTTTTCTTTCAGTCACTGAAAAAGGACGACTTGCAGTTCAATAACACAAGTATATTTGCACAACAAAACTCAAACCATGGGGTGCGTCCCTGCTTTCCATACCTGTCAAATGCAGATTTGTTCAAAACACTGAAAATAAATCATCAGTGTTCAAACTGGATTCTGTATTCCAGACGTAAACAACAAATCACCTGGAAAATATGTATATCTGATAAGATTTCCAAAATGAGATCAAAGGGCAATCTCACTAACATCTGTTTAGCTCACATATTTACATACCAACAAGCAAGAGGAAGTCTCACTTCTAAGAATAATTGAATGAGAAGTTCTTATTTTAATATCAGTTATGACAGGCAACCATTTGAATAAACTAAAAATTAATATAACATATAACGATTACAGTATGCTAAAATCACCCAAATCTGGCCAGGAAGAATATTAAGAAAAGTAAAGCTGGAGATTGTTTAAAAAAAAAAAAAAAAAAAAAAAAGGGAAAAACA
>VYZR01002437.1:50320-65894 GCA_013400675.1 Oxylabes madagascariensis | reverse complement strand
GAAGCATTTGGACAATGCTCTTGTGCACGTGGTGTGACTCTTTGTAAATCTTCAGGTTTCCAATACTGAGAAACAAGCAAATCACAAGGAGCCATGAACCAGGGGAGGTGGCAGCTTCGTAGTGTCCAGCATACCCCCTTCTAGTAATCTCTCAGATGTAGGCACACCTGGCATATCTAGCAGCTCTAGCAAGAGACCCTGAAACAACTATTAGCATCTGGCACCTACCACTGCAAGCACTCTCATGAGAAACGGAAGCAGCACTACCAGCCAATTCCCACTGGGACTTGATATCATGCTGTCCCCAGTGGGGAAAACACACACTGATAAATTGGCTAAAAACACTGAGATTTGCTGGTTCCATGGAAAACGCTGAGATATGAGCCACCTGCAAAATTTAAATAGGCCACATAAATAGGTCCTCATATCTCAGGCACAGCAGACACAAATAACTTATAGACCAAGCAGCCCAGGCAGGGATGCTTGCTGCTGCTCTCCTTTGCCTGTTGTCCATCAGGAACACAGACTCAAGCATGCATATTAAAACCCACAGCATTTCTGCAAAGCTGGCAGCACAGGAGAGGGCAGCACACCTGAAGTACTCTTCACTCTCATCAGGCCGAGCTGAAGTGGCCTGGGAGGAGCTGATTGCAATCAGAGTCTCCTGCTGAGCCAGATGGACACTACAGAAGGCAGTATCCAGCTGGACTGGCTAAGATGTAGTAACAGCGGCCACAAAGAATGAAGGCTTAGAAAAAAAGGACAAAGCTTGGGACAGCAGTGATGGATGGACCACATAACTGTGTTCAAATCAAAAATTAGACTACAATCCAGGGCACTGTATGCGTATGTAGAAAGGCATAAGCAAATGTGCCTGCAGAACAGCTCTTTTATGAGTAAGGCACACCAATCAAGCGCTTCAGCTCAGGATTCCCAAAAAACCATTCTTCTTTATTATTTTTTAAAAATCAAAGCCCCTTCATCTCCCATTCAATTCATATCCAGAGAGAAACACAGTAATTCACTATCAATTTTAATTGTTAGCTCTTACTGGAAGCATTCCATGAATGAATGCCTACTTAAGTGTTTCAGGGCTCAGACCACCAGTCACAATTAGCTGTAGGGAGAACTGCACTGACATTCCAAACTCAGATGTGGTCAAAATAAACCATGACTTTTTTCAGAAGACCTCCTTACTGCTCCCTTGCTCCCATAAGACAAAAACTCCCAAAACCTAAAAAAAAAAAAAAAAATCAACCAAAAAAACCCCAAACTAAACAAACAAACAATAAAAACACAAACAAAAAACCCTCAACAAACAAACCAAGCAACCACAATAAGAAAACACTAACCCTTATATCAGACCAGCTTTTAGGAACCAAGAATATTTCAGAAAAAAAAAAGTAGATATAGGTGGAAAACATACATAGTTCTAGCTTATTTCATATTCTGTGCAACTTCCATACAGGGTTTCATATGCAGAAATTGCTTTAAAATTCCTTACAGATACCCTGTTACTGCTTAGTATCTCCAAGGTCTGGCTGGCACAGTGCATTTCTTTGATTCATAAATGACTTGTTGTTGCTTCAGAGAGCGTCTGCAAAAAGCTGTTCAGGGTTTTTGAGATTCCAAGTTACCAGCCTGGCAAAACAAATCGCTGTCTTTCACAAAGCCCCTTCTTCATTTGACAGAGCCCTTGAAGGCAGCGGGCAAAGGCCTGAGTTAAGATGCCCGCATCCATCGTCTCCTTTCCGTCTGTTCTCCTTGTGCCTCCCCGAGAAGTTGGATCAAAGCATCCCCATGGGGACATCTCATTAAAAAGCAACTCCCTTCCTTGACCAGGTCACCAGCAGCATTACACAAGGTTGCGAGTTCTTGTCCATCAGACAACACTTATAAATAGCACAGGGATTGTGCTCTCCTTCCATTTTTAATAACAACCGCAGAAATCTCACAGAAGGACTCCAAAAGGATGGGAAGGGAGACAGGTTGTTCCTCTAACACACTGCTCCTTTAGACATACCTGACCACGTTAGGAAAAAGCAGCTCAAAGACATGCAATTTAACATTAAAGAAAAGAGAAGACACCAACAAAACCCCAAGGGAGTGCTTCGAGCAGAAGAACTAATGAAGCCTCATTTTCTACACATTTGCATCTCACGATTGATTGACTTCAGTGCATAAGGAAGAGAAAGCCCCAGCTGAAACTTTGCCTGCCCTTTGGGCATTTAGAACAACTCACTCCTGTGGATTTTTGCATGTATTAAGGTTTGAGTTCACGCTGTGGAGTCTCCTCCATTGGGGAATTCAGAAGGCCCTAGGGGAAGCATTTTTACTCAGCTTAGCCTTTACTGAAAAGGGAGGCTATGCCAGTACAGCAGCAGAGACAAAAAGGTGCCATTAATTTGCTGACATGTGGTAACTTGAGAGAGCCTGAGTCCATAGACAACTTCATCTTGTCTAGGTTGGACTGAATTGGAGTCCAGAGAAAATTATCATTTTGTTTGGTCATGAGGCACGGAAACAGAAGCATTTACAACCAAATAGGTGTGTCAGATGCCCATAGGCACCATTTACACGTAAGGTTTTGCCCAAGCATTTCCTGTTGTAATAGCATTTTACACCTGACACCAAGCTCTGATAATCCCCACGCTTTCTTCATCACATACTCAGAGCAGCCTGGGTGGTAGGAGAAGCATCAGCTCCTAAAGACTCTCAAACAGCACTGCTGCAAGAATGGAGACACCTCAAACTAGAGGCCAGATGCTGAAAACAGAGGCCCCATCAAGTTACCCAAAGCTCCCAGAAGGAATCAGCAGCACAGGCTTAAGCAGAGCGGTAGCTGCTGCTTCTGACAAGCACAGGAAAGATTGCAAGTGCTGATCATTCATAACCACGGCAAGCACAATGCTGCTGGGACCGCACCGAGCACCGGCAGCTCCACGGAATGTCAGTGCTTCAGGCTGAGCCGCCACTTCCTTGGCACACAGGAGTCCCGGGCGTTCTTTGTGCCTGAAGCAATTTTACATGAGACAGCGACAAAGTAATTAAACTTTGAATCCTCTAGAAATAGAAGGCTGCACTTGTCATTGCCGAGTCCCTTCTGCTAACAGGGAGCATCCTGATGATGAGCGACATCACCTGGGCTTGAGGTGACAAACCAGACTTTTCTCACAAATTAGTATCCTGCTGCACCACCCAGGAGGGAGACCCCTTTTATCCTTTAACCACTGTGCTTAAATATTAGATCGTTTCCTAACTCTAAATCTTAAGTTAGCACTGCAGGTGGACAAGAAATGAGCAACGAGGTTTACATTGTAGAATCCCCAAACAATGCCAACACTTGCACCCAATAAAAAGATCAGCTAGGGAATCAAAATATTGTCTGTAAAAAAGGAAGTTTACAAGTCTGTCAAATCCTTCAAAATCCTGTCAGTCCTGCTTCTCAATTGAAACAATCCCATCTATTTAAACCCATTTCTGTCCTTTTCTTCCGGTATGATTGTCTCACAGCCTTTATCGACCCATCAATCCCCCAAATTGTGAAGTTGCTCCACAGCACATTACAAACCCTGTGACCATTTGTTTTAGCATAGCAGCAGACTTGACTGAGATTAGTGCTTGATTTTGTGCCCAGCTGTACAAATACACAGCAGACACTTCCTGCCCAGATCACGTAACCATCTAAATACACATGATAAGGGAACGTGGTATTACATGCCTTCACAGAAGGTGAATGAGAAACATCCTGTGAACTATTCACAATCACTCAGGTAGCCTGTGAGACTACTTAGAATTGCTTTCTTCAGTTCCAGCTCAGTGCCTTGAACTTTAATCTTTGCTTAACCAGCCCTCTCAGTTCACAAGAGTACCTCTGCTTCTAAGAGTATTGGTACTACTACAAAAGAGCATTTCTGTTTCCAAGCCAGCCAGTCAGCAACATCATCACTCTTCTACATTTTATTCCCCAGACCCTTTCACATGCATGTGTAGTAACTGTTCATGAGAGATTTTCCTACTGCCAAATGTTATGTGCAATATGGAGCTATGCGAAACAAATATCGTTTGTCCTTATAAGTAAAGAGATTGATAGACAGGCAGCCCTCAAAAGCTAAACAGGTTAAATTGGAGCCGCTACATTCTGTGAATGAAGAGCGAGACCAGCACTTATAATGTAGTCAGGAAAAAAAAATTAAATAATTCAGATCTTATGTCAGAATTACTTATGCAAAAACAAACAATAAAAGAATATGTGATTCCATATAGTGCATGTGAGAGAAGATGAATGTTAAGTGCTTGATATACACACACATTCTTAAATCATAAACGTGAAATTATACAAGTAGCTCTGAGAGCCATAGAGCTAATGAAAACCTTTTTCCTACAGCTGTAAGTCTCATGACTGGGCAGCTTCAGTGACTGAGAAGATGTGAATGCTGTACAGGAAGATTTACTAGGCACAGACAATTCTGAGGGCTTTCTTCTGGCTGAACTCTGAGGTTTAATAAAGAGATGGCCTCACACTACAATTTCTCCCTCAGTCAGGTCAAACCAAAGTGCTCCCATCTCCTATACTTGGATACTTATTTCCAGAAACCCCTTTTTCGTAAGGCCCCAGTGTCTGATGGCTGACAGGACCGAGAGCTGCAATGGGCAGGGCAGGAACATAAAGGAGCCTGCACAAAGACTGCAACTGGTTTCGTTCCTCTCCTTCCTGTATTTCAGTGGCAACAAGCACAACCACTGCAGATGACACCCTAAGCCTTGCTTGCTCCAATTATGAAAACAGGAGCACACTAATTGCATTTAGGTGCAGCCTTCATGGTCTCGAAGTTCACCTAGAGGGAACAGCAACAGCTGGTCAGTTTAGAGGCAGAAAGTGGCACCAGAAGGACCTGTGACTATTAGCTAGGCAGAGAAGAGCAGGCTGGGTTTGCTTTCTCCTATTCCCCAATCTGCCAGATTGCACAACTGTGTGATTAACCTTTAGTCCAGTGATCATTGGGTCTTTCAACATCAGAAAGAGCAGAAAAACCTGCTTCCAGATGTTATTGTGCTAAGTGCAATGTGCACATACTGGGATTAAAGTCACAAAGAATAGTTGCTACGTTTCCTTTATTGTCAGCTTTTTAAGACATAAAAAGCAAAAATAACGGATTCCATAGCCTTAAAAACTTCCATAAAGCAACACGCTTATGTCTCAGAGAATTGTCAGAAAGCCTTCAGCCCAGCAGGTTTCAGCAGAGGGGTTTGCTAGCCAGACCTTCTGCACAGGGGTGGGAGTATAACCCAGCAGATGCAGCCAGCACGGAGCATTCACAGGGTGCTACTCCCAATTCTTCTGTGAGCACATTTAGCAAGTCATTTTACCTTTCTGTCTCAATTTCTTTATCTGTGAAATGGAAATGCTGATACTTAAGTAGAGGAATTCAAATGAAGGAGTACATTCAGGCAGGCTCTAAAGTGCAACAGTGCTGATTGTCAGAGACCTGAGAAAGCCCAAAATAGCTGCAAGAATATTTCACCTATACTCTTATTAGACTCTAGTTATTCCAGAGGTGAGAGATACTAACAGAGTCTCTTGTAGGTCTAGCCCTGTGTTAGAGGATACTGAAGTCAAACAAGCCCAGGCTGTAACCATCAGTAACCTAAGTCCTTTATCTTATAATTTAATATTCATTTTAAGAACTACTCAGAGCATTTACCCCAAACAATTTTAGCAGACAGGCTTCTTCAAAAGTCCACTACTCAAACTAGTTGTAAGCTACTTCATTCCCTGCTCTTCTTGTGCCATGACTGTTCTTCAGCTTAAATAGCCCTCTTCTCCTCCTGCTCTGTTTTGGCTCAGTGTATTTACACAAATGAACTCCATTCCTTCTGTGTCTTGACTTCAAGAGCCAAACAAACATAGCCTCTGCTGAATCCCTGTTCCTACCAAGGACTTTCCCTGAATCCTGAGAGACAAAGCTACAGCAGAACTGACTCTGCCTTTCTGCCATTGTAATCCTGGTACTTATGAGGCTTTGAGGTTTTTTTTCCTCAGGAGCACATGGTGGGTGCCTCAACTGTCAGAAAGAGTAAAGCAGTGCATGAAACAGGTCACACAAGCGCAGTGTCCTTTATAGACTATGCTACTGTGCATTATTATTTCCATTGCAAAAGAGACAGCAAGAACACAGAGAATATTCCTCCTTGCATAAAAACACCACAGGAAAGGTCTTCAGTGCACAGGATCTTCAAAACCCCACCCAGGTCATGAGCTACATCCTATGGAAATAGAGGCACAATTCACAGCCCTCACGTTCAACATTGGATAAGAAGCCTAAATTACCTTCATAGTTACCCCAAGTCCCTGGCATATATACATTTTGTAGGGCAGATGCCCTTTAGACATTGCAAAAGGGGAAGTCAGGGTAGAAGAAATAGTAAACACTGAGTTTAGGAATTATATCATGGAGAAAAAGAGAGAAGACCCATGAAGCACACATTTGCCTTCCGCACATACGTGAAGGTACTACCATGCTTACAGCAAGGTTCAACTCCAAAGGCCTCAGCTCTAGACTTGTCCTCTCCCTTGCAGTTACAACAGTCACATCCCACAACATCTGCCACTGTGTTAATGATGACAGGCACATCACATAATGAGCCCCACACACACCTGTGCAACTCTGGGAAGCAGCTGGCAAGTTCCTTCACCCACCCACAATATCTCCGTCAAGGGTTGGCCCCAGCCACAGTACCACCACCCCTCCTGATTTTCAGCTCCTTCCTTCCACTCTCTTTTGAAGGGATTCCTGGTAAAGCACCCATTGCCTCCCTGTTCCCAGAAATTCAAGCTTCACTGCATCCCCTCTCTGTAACAACTATGGTACACAGAAAGTGCAAGACACAAGTACTTTCTCCACACAAGTTTTGTCATAGCAGCTGATTCTCTCAGGTGGCTGGGTTCACCAGGGTATCAGAAAAGGATGTGTGAGCATTCCGGGCAGGCAATTATAGGATGACTAGTCCATGTTAAAAAAGTTTCTTCCTAATCCTGTCAGATACTGCTTGCCTTAAGCCCTGAAGCTCTAAGATATATTGATCACCATCTCCTTTTATCCTGCACAACAGAGCTGCATTTATTCTCAGATTCATGGGCCATACCTAATCCTACTCACTTGACAACCTGAGAGATCTCTCATGGCATCAGCTTCTGCTGCCCCGTTAGGAGGAGTGTGCATATGTATTTCTCCATTTCAGAAAACTACTAGCTTGCCAAGGAAAAAAATGGACAGAACATTTAACCCAGCAGCATCTGCTCCATGCCTGAGTTCATCCAATGCGTCTGTGTGCACAAGACAGCAAATCCCTTACAAAAGGCAAGGCTTTTCTGACCCTCAGAATTGCTGGAAGAATCCCATCCCAGTTCCCTTGAGAATGCCAGATGCTTCTGAAGGGAGTGGCAGGGGCAGGAGAGAGCTGATCTTAACAAGCAGAGGCCAGATTACATTTGTTTCACCTGTGCAAAGGCCATTTTTCTTTAGGGAGCTCAGAGAAGTCACATAGGAGGACCTCAGCCCATACCTTCCACAAGGGAAGGTTAGTTACCACCAGAATACATTGCAAGCTACCACCCTGATCCTCAGAGTTTCCATCCCCTGCACAGCACCCAAGCAAAAATAACATTTCTGAGCAAGAAAACTCCACCCCAAGGCTCTTCCTCTAACAACATGAATGCACGTGTTCAGGTTTCAATTTCCAATTCTTTCCTCATTAAGTCAAACTAAGATAATTAATATCCCTCCATACACGTAATTATTTATCCAGTACTGTTCTATACCAGTCACCAGTTCTCTTACCTTTTGTGTGTGCTTCCAATACGGCAGCACCAGGTTGGAATTGTCCTGTTGGAAGTCTTTCCTTCAACTCCTGGGCTGCAGTTGGAGACTTTGACACACTCAGCCCACTGCTGAAAGCTCTTGCCTGACTCCCTCCATATCACAGGTATTTCAGGTAGTGCTCACTGAAGCAGCTCATAGCTTATCTGGGCATCTTTTAAAAAAGGCTGGTCTCAAAGTTTCAAATCCCACCTTCAACCTACTATAGCTTTCATGGGATGCAGCAATCAGTATTATTCCAGTCAAGTGCATATTATTGATTTATACAGTGGTATGATAAGATTGTCAATGATTTCTATTCCAATCTTCATGCATCCTCACACTTTTTAATTTTTTGAGAGGGAGAAGAAAGGAGAAAAAGCAAAAATCGCTGCTAGGTATCGAGCAGAGGGCTTCAGTACAAAGTCCTCTTCCCCCTTGCTGATTGCAGTTAATCAAGAAGCCAGCAGAGCGAGAGACACAACCAAACTGTTTCCTCCAAGCTATGACCTCACAGAAACCATGGCACATATTCCCTCCTATCAGGGGCACACCACAGTCAAGGCTCCTCTCTCCTGTGGATTCTTTGCTTGGCTCTCACGAGGCAGACCCCAGGCCCCAAGTGGTGCCTGGGGAACTCCTCTTTCTTCTGAGAGGTTGAAAACTGATGGTTTAACCCTAATCTTTGTGCTCTGACCATCAAGCCAGCTCCAGACCTGCAAGAGCCCTCTGCTGCTCACCTGAAAGCTACCCTGTCCGCCTCGTGGGCTCCTGCAAGGACTTTTGTCACTATGTCTTCTTCATCTCGTAGAAAATCCTTGTAAAGCCTCTTACCTTCCTTCACCAGCTGTTGAGGAAGGAGCCAGTTGTCAGCTAAGGCTTTGGTGGTTGAATGCAGGCCTCGTGGGATGCAGCACAGGTATAGAACAGGCAAAGACAAAAAGGAGAAAGAAGAAACAGGCCATGGTTTTATATAGCTACACTCGGAACACACGTGTTCCTTCCATTCCTTTGTTTTCCCCTGAGTGCCTACACCTGCCACCTCCTCCTAAGCACAGGGGGATCACATCAGAATATCAACACCGAGGCCCTGCCTCTCTGCACTGGCTGTACGGTGAATTAAGACAGCCTGAGCTTTTGGCACAGGCTAACCTAACCCACCTGAGGACTCCTCCTCCAGCCCTAGTGGGGGCAATCAGCTGTGAGCTCCCTTCCCCAGCTGAAGGCTGTCAAGGGGCAAAAGTGGAGAGAGTTGCTTTGCTCTGCCCTGCTTTTATGACTGACACATGAAAGATGAGGGTCCTCTTCAAAGTCCCTGTTGAGCACTTTATAAAGTAGGTTGCCTTGCTCTGCCAAGCAGATCTTGGGTCTCCGTAACTGCCCACCTTCTGCACCTGTGGGGCAATCCCCCTCAGGCTGGGCTGCCTCGCTGCTGTCTGTTTAGAACAAAGGTTGGGAAAAGTCATCACCTGGTGCAGGAGCATGCAGTCGATAAGATAAAGGAGCCTTGATCTCAGCATGGCTGTGACTGGCAGCCAGAGCAGGACACAGTCACAACACTCTTGGCTGGATGTGCTTCAGAGCTGAGGACTCCTGAGCACAATAGAGGATGACGTGGCTGAAAGAGGGAAGGTGTGGGCACCTGACTTATAATGTTCACCTCTTCAGAGCCAGCAGTGAGAAGTACCTCCAGAGAGCACCTGTCTCTCTGCATTCACTGTACAGTGAATTAAGACAGCCTGTCCTTTTGGCACAGGCTAACTGTGGTGCTTTGAATTAGGCGGTGTGAATGGAGCTTCTTCTCTGGCTCCCTCAGTAATTTCCCAGTGTCACTTAAATGCTACAAATATCACATGGAAAGTTGGGTAGAGAGAGTGCATTGGGGTCACTGCCATCTGCCTGAGTATACTGTGGGGGATATTAATAATAATTTCTTCTACTGGAGCTTGAGGGGGAAAAAAAAATAATTAAAAAAAAAAAAATAAAAAGAGAAAAAGCCCAAGTGTTTTGTAGCTTCCTGTTTGAATTAATCTCCTCTGACAACTGCTGATTTGGGTTTGTGATTCGATCCTCCATATGTCTAGCTCTATTGGTCAATTAAGTGCAGAGGGCAATTGGGAGAAGCAGTGATGCTCAGACTGATTATAAGAGGAAGCATCACACGGTAGTTAGGACATGCAAAGCTGGCTGGCGCGCTTGGCGTTCGCACAGCTGAGCTGAGCACAGGGAGCTGCTGCTGCTGCTTTTCAGGTCAAGGAGAATCTCCCTGGCTCCTAACAGAGACAAGGCACAGCTGCCTGGCTGTTGACCATTTGTGAGCAAGGGGCACAGTTCCAGGGAAGGAGTGAGCAAATGAGCACAAGGAATTGTGGGGAGCAGAAGATCAAAAAACTGAATAAAAGACTACAGAAAAATTAATAGCTTCTTCCATTACCCACTGCTGTAGAAAGACAAATACAACATAAGCTAAAGTGTTATGAGTAGGGACCAGCAGAGAAAATGAGAATCAGCTTATAATAATCCAGGTTCGTACATTTGAGGGAAAATAAATGGAAACCAGGATGTTAAAAGAGAAGTATATTTGAAAATTGGTAATGATCAAATAAGGGTTGTGGGATATAGTGGACAGTAAATTAAGTTACATATCTGCAATGTCATATAGAAGCAGCAGGAAAAAAAGTCAACATAATGCTGTGCTTCATCTGCACAGAAATCATGTCCAAAAATAAGGAGGTCCCGGCCCTCTGTACAGATCTAGCAGGACAGCACCTGGAATGCTGCCCTCAATTCAGGGCAACACACGTTTACAGAAGATGTTGATGAGCACAGGAAATTCAGAGAAGAGCAGCAGAAAAAAAAAATGATTAAGGGCCTGAAAGCACATATGAGAAGAGATTAAAATAATTAAATATGTATTGCTTGGCAAGGGCTAAGATTAACCATCTACAAGTGTGTAAATACAAAGGAAGTAGAGGAATTGTATTAAGGGGTATAAACGTAAGCGTAATAGAGCAAAAGTAAACACAGGCTTAGTATGAAGGGAAAAAAACCAAAAAGTTAGCCCTGAGTTTTTTTGAACTCTCCTTGAGAAGGTGAGGCTTATTGCTTGCAGCGGCTGCAGGGGCATGAAGAGAACAGGGCTGCAATCATGCCTCAGTGGCAAGTCTCCACAGAAAGACCCAGAGAAGAAGGCAAAATGTCATGAGTCACAAGTGATAAGAAACAGCCCAAACTGGCCCGCAGACAGCTCAGCAGAAGCCAAGGCTATGGCAGAGCTACGGGTAGCTGCTGTAGCAGAAGGCAGCGTGGAAAGGGAATGAGAATGATTTGTGTCTTCAAAGGTCACCCAAATCCCACTTTTCTTGAATGCAGGAATCAGGCTTTGCTCCTCACCATCTTCTCTCTGTATCAGTACACCCTCTTCTCCCGCTTCCGCCACCTGTGCCAGGACCGTTCTGGGATGCTGCTTGCCCCCCGATTTGTCCTGCCGGGGGGTGTCCTGCCCTGGCTGGCAGCGCTGCTGGAGCACAGCGCGGCAGCCCCATGTCGCACAGCCAGCATCAGCAGGAGGTGCCTCCTGCCACACCGGGAGAAACGCTGCTGGCACTGCCGCAGCACGCGCGCAGAAATTGGCCTTGTCACTTTAAATACATTAGACAATAAATCATCCCTCTGAGACATCCCCAGAGGAAAAACAGGGGGAAAAAATAGCACTTAAAAGCCCTTTTCTATTACAAAGCCTCCGGGGAGCTTTTAAACTTGGAGAGTTTTTTAAGTGAATTGTATGCTTTTTTCCCCCTTTGCCTGCCTTTATTATCAGTTGCTAACATTAGCCTTGCCTTCCCATGACCAAACTCTCATTCAGACTTCTTTTTTTTCGCTTTCCTCCCTTTAGTTTCCTCCTCATTTTTTTCTCTCTCGAACCTTACAAGCACACCCATGAACACCCATAATGTCCATGTAACAGTATCTTTCCCGTTTGACATCTCCTTCTAAATTGAAATTACTCCTTGCCAGTATTCCTTTCCTCCATATCACTCTCCCCTTCCCTGCGTTTCCCTTCGCTTTTTCATTTTCCCCCGTATTTCTCACTTTCATCTGTCATTCTTCATGTCTGGTTGCATTGAACAACTTGAACAAACTCAAAACGTTTTCCCTGCTTTTAGGAGGACTATGTAAATTTTGCACCTTGAACCTAATTTTATGAAGCCTTCTGATGGGTTTCCTTTCTTACAGAGCATATTCCTTCACCCATGCCTTAGGAGTGATCAAGCATTACTGACCTAGAAGGGTGGTATTTCATCCCTCTATTACAGCTCTACAGTACGAGGTTTTCCCAGCTTGACTAAGGAATAATGTTTCCTCCATTTTCCAGTGCTCAGGAAGTCAAGAGCTACGCAACCAGATCCCCCATGCAATGCTTAAACTGTTCTCCTGCCTACTGCTTTTATTTGGTCTTAAATCTTTATCATTAAAACCTTGAGGAGTAAGTCCAGTCTGGTTGTATACCTTTGCAGAGCTATGTGGGAGAAGTACCTAGTGTTTTCCAGCTAAGCACAAGCATTTTACATCTTCAGTCACATAGTGGATGTGTGGCAGAGAAGAAGGAAGGAATGTGAAGTAAGTGAGGGCAAATTTCAGGAAGCTGCAACTCTGTGAAACAACCTGATGATTTTTCACAGGCTGGGAATCAAAATGCACCTGTCAGCATCCAGCTATCATAAAGCAATTCTTAAGCCACAGCTGACCCAGCAGAGTTCTCCACGGGTGCTATGGGTTAATTTTGTTGTGTTGTGCCCAGGACTCACCTAATCCATTTCCCACCAAGCTGACCTGTTACACCATAACACAGGACCCTGTCACAGGTCAATGCACACTGGCAGGGGCAGCAGCAGCAATTTCAGCTGACTATTCCTTGCTTCAATTAATTTCTTGTTCCTATAGGTGCAAGCCCAAGGTGACCTTGTGATCTTCAGTTCCTCATTGCTGCCACCTGAGTGCCAACATTACCATGGGTCAAAGATGCAACTTCTAGGAAAGCACAACAGAATCTAGCAGAAGACAACAGGCTGACTAACAATGGAATTAACCTGCTTGGTCACTGGCAACCAATGGTGAACAAGTGGCTGCATGAGGCTGAGTTGCCAGCTGACATTGAACCATGACACCCAATAAGGCACCTCTATAAACAGCAAAAACATGGTATTTTTTATCACTAGTGATAGTGAGACAGTCAGGGCAGCAAAAGCAAACACACTTGATAGCTCAGCCTTTGCATAGTGTTGGATTTGCCCTTTTTGGGGATGAATTAAAAAAGGAACAGAAATCACAATACTTAGTTGGCCCCACATGATAAATTTAACAGGCTGAAGCATAAAGAAGAGGTAAAGAAAAAGGAGGTAGAAAGAGAAGTAGAAACCATTACTCTGACACTCCTGTGCTCCTCAGGGGTCGATACTCATAAGCCAGTGGGCAAATTGCTGATCTCTAGCCCATGGCTCCCCCTCCTCCACAATCTCTTCACAGCCACAGTCTGAGAGACCAAATATCAGCCCCAGAACAGCCAGGGAAAGGGTGTGGAACACATCAACATGGAGGACTACAGCCTATATGGAAAGAAATGCTGCATCCTGGGTGCTCGTCCAGGGAAGCAGGAGGTGGGGATGGAAATGAAAGGTCTATGTTCTCCCTAATCATTTCCGCCACAAAAAGGGAGAGTGCAACATACACCAGTGGATCGCGGCCATTAGAAATGAACCGCTGGTGGCTGGCAAATTATAAATTAGAGAGCCAGAGTGAGAAGAAAGAAAATCAAAGGGAGGACGAGGTCGTGTTTTATTTCACTTGTAGCGCTTTTCAAATTCAGCCCTAACCAAACCTGATTAAAGTAAATCCCTTTTTTACGGCCTGTGGAGTCTATAAGATTATGGTGTTAATGGAAGTGTGATTCGATCCGTCAGTAATGGTGCATGTCGGGACCCAGGCGCCTCAGACAAGTCCATTTTTTCAGATGTATTTATTGTTTTTTTCCCCCTCTCCTTTCTGTTCTCTGCATTGCAGTGTTTAATTGAACAGTTTAAAGTAATTCTTCTTCAAGGCCCATTAATTGATTTTATTTGTGTATTCTCCAGGGGTCAAGAGGAAAATATATAATAAAACATAAACTCCAGGTCTGAGTTTGTCACAGTTCCCACCTTCCCACAAACATAAAGCACATTTCATCTTCAGCATTTCAGATTTTTTTCTCTTCTCATTTTTATTTCCCTGCACTAACACTCTCAGTTGTTAGTGTCTCTGTTGCATTTTTCCACTGCTCATTTCTAAAATTTGCCACTATTATTGAGAGCACAAGGCAGCAAACTCCCTCTCTTTCTTTTCCTGTGCAAAAACCACCACATTGGTTTTACAATGCCCCTTTGCTTTTAGGTCCTCAAATGATTTCCGCTGCCCCCAGCTGAGCAAAGGGAAGGGCACTGGGTTACACATATTTGTAAACCAGTGGTTCTTCAGCACTTCCTGAGGAGTCTGCCTCTTTCAAACTGCACATGAGCCTCTGCGTGACAGCCAAAAGCTGCTTCTTTCTGCCATTTGAACTGCAAGGGGACACTTTTTCTTTCCCAGGCTCCCCAACACTCAGTATGAGGTAACTGGCTGCTCCAAATATATCTATATTGGGCTGGCTTTATTTACTTCAGATACTGCAGAGCCATTTGTTTACTTCAAGTTTTAGCTCCACTCCCTAAAGCTGGCCCCAAATACAATTTTTTTTTCAGATTCTCCTTGCTGAAGCCCTTACTCTCTGCTTTCATGCTGTTCTTCTGCAGTAAGTACATTTCTTTTAATAGAGTTTTCAGAACACAAGGGGTTTCTTTTTATTATTATTTTTAAATCACAAAATGTGCCAGGGAAGTTTTCATCCTCCCACTCACCTCACTCAGATTCGTTCCACAAACTGCCTCTAGACTAATGCAAGGCAAAAGATGCTTTTCCTTTTCTTTCCACCTTCTGATTGACAGGGTCAGGGTGAAACATCATTGCTACAGCTAGGGCAGTTCTCTGGGTGTGCAGCCTTACCAATCAGTTTCATGCAATCCTAAGCTTGTTTTGAAATTTGACATCATGTAAAATACCAGATGGGACCAAATCCAAGATAAACCTCTTACCAATAGACCTCTTGTTCTGTCTCCTCCTGGCTGCAGAAAAAAAAAATCTGTTCTATACTACAGCTGATGGAGAAGTTACGGAGGCAGAATGTAATTCCCAAGAGTGGAACTTTGCCTTACTCCCTTTACTCTTACAACAAGTGCTCTGGCCGGAACAAAACTTATGTACCTAGAGGTACACTCAGACCTAGGGCATTACTCTGCATAGTCACTGAAGTTTCCTGGACTGACAGCTTCTGAATTAGCAGATACTTGCTCTTTTGACAAGATATGAGGACATTGCTGAGAGGTGAATATGGTCACCTGGTTACTTCTAGGAAATATTTACTACTGTGTCATGTTCTTTTCCAGTTATCCTCATCTTCTGGCTCTAGTTTTATGAGTGCATTTGAAACCACCACTTTGCGTTTTCCCACTTATTTCACTACCTGCTCTCTTGCTCTGCTGAGGTATCTCTAACGTCTCTGCTGAGATATGCTCCGTAACACCTCTGCCTGGTGATTAGCCTCTTCTACAGCAAACGGGGCCATCTCACTCTCTTAAAGGAAGGCA
>VYZR01002428.1:48632-68307 GCA_013400675.1 Oxylabes madagascariensis | reverse complement strand
GAAATGGTTAGATACCAAATACCTTAGGGAAGGAATAATTTCTTTGGTTTTCCCCTTAAGAAAGCATTCTGTTAGCAGATACCAGATGCTCCTGTCACACTTACACGGGTGTATGGCAAGCCTCAGGGTGTCAAAGAATGGGATACATTCACAGAAGGAGTGTGCCCTGCTCTTAGTCCTACATTCTATCAGATCTCCACTGAAGTTATTCTGCCTGCTTAGTTATTTGTTTTACTGAATTGTTACTGATTGGAATTATTATGATGCTGGCTATTCTCTGCCAGAACTGGTAGAGAGATGTGTGTGTCCTGACTCTCAGCTGCAGCTGCCACAATCTCTTCCTTTTAGATGTTCGTGTGATCCAGGACTGTTTGCTGTGATGAACACTGTCCACTTGACACCATGAATTATCATTATCCATAGAAGCAAGAGATTGTATTGATCAAACATGGCTTCTGTGCCTCAAGTTGTAAAATTTGATTTATCACCTCACCCTTGACAATATCTTACTTAAAATCCCTTGCGAGTCTGACATTTAATATCCTTTAAATGAAGGAGTGTTTAACCTGAACAGGATGCATTGAACCACAAATATATAAAAGAGACAAAACTGGAAATTGCTAGATGTGTGCTTGCTGACTGATTTCTTACCAGTGTCTGGAGAAATCAATACTAAATGGTCTCCACATGTAAATATTTCTGCCTCATTTTTTTCTGTTTGGGAAAACAGCTATATCTGAGCTCACAGGGCATGCTAAGGGGCTGTTTAATTTCTCATCCATATTACTTTTTTGAAGGAATGCTTTCAGGGCAACCCAGCCACTGGGTGAGAAGTCATGAGCATGTTTTCTTCCTTCAGTAATGTATGCTCTCAGTTCTATCAATTATCACATCAGTTCTGGGACATCAAGCAGAAAAGGCTTTCCTGAGAGGGTTTGGTTCAATTCATCAGTTCATGACAAGACTGTCCAGGATTTTGTGATAACATTTATTCTAGTGTGTTTTCTCGGGCTACTATATCTGTGAGGCCTTTCAAAATATCAGAAGGATTGATCTGGGAGGAGCGCAGTAGCCCAAACACTTTCGCTACAAAATACTCTCTACATTTGTGATTTCATCAGGATTGTGCCCCAAACCAGAAAAAAGAGCCTCACTTTTAGAGAGTGAAAAGGTGAATTCTACTGAGGGCAAACGCCAATAAACTTTTATATGCTTGCGTATTTCATGGCTCCTAAAACACATCTGTTTCTATTTTTGTGGGACAGACCTTTCTTTTTACCTTGAACCAGCATCGAACCAACCAAAATAAGCTGCAAAGCAGAACAATTAGTTTGAGATGCTCTCCCCAAGTGATAATAAAATAATTTGTAGTTTGCTTAGCACTTTAGGCACATTCATTTCTTTGTCTCTGCAGCTGGGCCCAAGCAGGGCAGCAGCCCCGTTACCCTCAAAGGGCAGCAAGTGTTTATTGCAGCCATTATATCCACCCTGTGCTCTTTCAGAGAGTACAGGTGTAGCTCTCCCTTCCTAGCCTGTAATATGCAGTTTGTCTACTGCAGCCAGATATCCTGTTAGGAGTACTGAAAGTGCTATTTGTAGCTGAGAGGGGTGTTTATTCTTCAGTAAAAGTCAAATTTTTATAGCTAAGTCTCCCCTACCCTGAAGACAGGTTTCTTCCTTCCCATACAAATTAGCGATCATGCACGGTCTGTTTTTCCAGACCTTTCTTGAAATGGGTCAGAGGCCTTTGGGGGTCTTTGGTGTTTTGTTTTCGCCTACAGTCCATGCCCACTTCTTGGCCTCATTCCTGCACTTGTGCTGTACTGTGTTGTGCTTATCTCCAGGAACTAGCACAGGGATGTTTGTCTCAGAAAAGTGCTACTCTATCTCCACATGGCCCTCTTCTCCAGCCACACCTTGTTCTTTCCTACAGCGTGCTATCACCAGCAATCCTTGGTTATTACCAACAACCCTTGTTCATTATTACCTGCAATTCTTGGCTGGCTGCACAGCCATCCAGACAGCAAGGTTTGAGACATACAGATTAGCACCTTATCTTTTGGGATTCTACAGCCCTAGAACTGAAACTCCTGCAAGACTTCTGACGGAACAGACAAGCCTCATTCCAAACCAGGGCTCCCCTGATGAGGAGAGAGTCTTGAGCTGATCTGCTCTTACTTCCCATGGAAATGCAGGACAGCCTGCAGAGAAGAGCCTGGCTTGGGAAGAGCAGAGAAGATTTTTAGCTTTTGAAGGCTATGTTAAAAGCAATTAGGTTCTCAAAGTGCAATGATTCAGTTATTCAGTTATTCAGGTACTGCTGCTTTCCCAGCTCATTACCTGGTGGGCAGCACCAATTCACACACCGAGACAAGGCATTTCTATTTTTTATTCTAGATTGCACAAAGTAGGGGGCCAGGTTACCCACAAAAAGCTGGCTCCCAATCATCAAAATTTTACACTATTTAAACATTTTAACAAACAAAGGCATTAGCATTCACTGGTTACACACTGCATAACTTTTTCATTAATACTCAAACCCATTTGCTAGTTATACCCCTTGCTAGTCCACATGTGCAGTTCTTCCTTCTACTTGAGCTTGGGGCCTGGGTTAAATAGGTGGCCAAAGAATCAGTGGTTATGGTGTCCCAGTGCTGGAATTACCTTTCCCCCAGTCACTGTTCAGTTCTGCTGACTGCACTCCATGTGGCTATTGTCCAGACAACCCATTCATCTTGGGATTGTATTCATTTTTCCTTAAAACAAAAGATTAGCCAAGGTTACAATGTGCACAGTGCAATTACTTAATCCTAAATGTCCAGCTATAGCTACTGATTAACATCTAAAAAGAAATTGCAGAATTTGATTCAAATCTTAAAGGCTTGATATCAGTGCCAGTGAGATGCAGAGAGCACAGGTCACTTGAAATCCTTTACAATCATGTAAGTTGTCTCTTTTCCTCTAAGGTAGATCAAGACTATAAAAAGCTTAAGGAACTTTTTCACCAGTTTTGGTTTTATACTTTAATTAAACACAAATTACTCCTGATTTCTACAGTTTTGTTTTTAAAGCATACAAAGCAGTACCTATAAATACTTGAATATGGAATGTTTCATAGGCAATTCAGACTGGCTAGAATGCAGTCTTAGGTCACGTATATTTTGTGCTGAATGCTGTTTTTGATGCATTTTTGTCATCAAAATGGTGAGTGCTCTCTCTGTGATCATAATCACAATTTAAGCAAAGCAGTCTCTAAGTTCATCTTTCTAAGATAACTCTTCAGATAAGAAAACAAAACAAAATAAAGGAAGGAGGGAAAAGATAAATAGCACACCAAACCACAAGTAGATGCAAAAGGTTTATTACATTCCCAGGGCCACAGGTGCCCCAGGGACTGTCTCTCAGCCACAGCCTCCTGGAGAAGGCTTGTGCTGAGCCCCCCCTTAGCTGTGGGGACACCAGGAACAGCTGGTGGCACTGGGGGGGACCCAGCTGGCTGAGTTGGGTGACCCCCTCTATGATCCCAGCTGCTTCTTCACACACAGCAACACAACAGACTGCAGCTGCAGGCGCTTACCCGAAACACTCATTTCCCCCCTTTTTTTCTTCCGGAGGACACAGTCCTCTGCTGCTTTCACATGGAGACTGGGATTTCCCAGCTTCCCCCAGCTGCTCCAAAAAGCTCCTGGCTGTCACCAGTTCTGCTTCTTCCAGATGCTGCAGAACTGTGCCCCCTCAATCAGGACATCCATGGCTCCTGATTTATCTCTTCTTAGAGCAGCCTTCTTTCTGCTTTTCCTGACACCTGACATGATGGTACCTCTGCCCTCATAAGACTTTTTAAATTACTGTATTCTTCAGTTAGGGACCCTTTAGTTGCCTAGAGTAAGTGATAAATCTTCATTCTGAATGATTCCACCTCAAACACAGTTCAGCAGCCTGGCTCTGGCACACATTTCTTTTGTACAAACCCTTTCAGTTAGCAAAAACCCATCAAACAAATAAACAACTAAACAAAAACACTTTCATGTTACTTAGTATGAATTAAAGCAATATATTATTATTATCACTATTATTATTATTAGGCATGTATTACTCAGATTCATAAAGAATAAAGCACAAACAGAAAAACATTTATTTAATGAGGGATTGAAAGCCGACAGAGCTCTTTAAGTGCCACAAACATCAACAACTTTAAATTGCTAAATTGAAGGAAAACATATTTGATGGATGATTCCAGCTAAGAATTTACTTTCACAGAATTCTGACAGCCTTAGAAAACAAGGCATAGTCCCATAGGAGACAGGTCATCCTTAAAACACACACAATACAAGCCACATAGTTTCTGCTAAAGGAAATGAGCCCAGGTGTACCTGCCTGGAAGGTCTAGAAAAGAGTAATTATAATGAGAAAAGGTGAAAGGCAGCTGAAGTATTTTATTCTGGAAGGAGGGATGGAATATGAGAGTGACTATGGAACCAGGCATGGGATGGGATGATGCATAGAGAATGTTGAGTGATTGTCTGTTTCTGTATAGCTCATAAAATGAGACATCCATTAAAACAAACAGGTAGAAGATTTGTGGAATGCATTTGATCCAGAATAGCTGAGGTGCCACTTATAAGTTTTGCAGACTTTACTGGTGGGTTTCACTGAGGCAAGACACCATTGCATTTGCAATAATTTTAGACTCATAGAATATCCTGAGTTGGAAGGAACCTACAAGGATCATCAAATCCATGTCATAGTCCTGCATAGTCGGGCCCCAAAATTAATTCCATAGGTCTGAGACCATTGTCCAAATGCTCCCTGGACTCTGTCAAGCTTGATGCCGTGACTGCTTCCCTGGGAACTCTCTTCCAATATCCAGTCACCTTCTGTGAGAAGAGCCTTTTCCTAATATCCAACCTAAACCTCCCCTGACACAACTTCATGCTGTTTCCTCCGGTCCTGTCACTGCTCATCAGAGAGATCAGTTTTCCCTTAAGTTTGTGATATTGTTCACTCCTGAGATAAACACTATGCTGGTGAATTCCTGACTAGGAAACCCTTTCATCTACTCCGCAAGAGGCAGAGAACAACACACAAATTAAATATGGAAGATGTATGAGATGAACGGAGAAAATCCTTGAGTAATTATTGCATCAGAATCAGGGAATTAACAGATAGCTGAAGGTAATGAAATAAACATGTGGATGTTTAAATATTAAGTCACAGAGAAATTTAAATACTTAGCAAAGGCCAGAAAAAAAACCTTCACAAGTGCCAGGAGGATCAAATCCTAGTTTGCTACTTTAAATGCAACTTCGTTCCAACCTCCAGTTTTCAGCCCATTATTAACTACTACTATTCAAGAAGCAGGAGACTTCAAATTACAGACAGTGGAAATCTAAATGTTCTAAGCATGTTTATACTTTTCTCACAGGGAACAACAAACCCATGCAAATCACTGTCCAAAATAGCAGAGTTCAAATGTGTTCTGGACAATCATGTGGATAATGAGAACTAAATGACCTCAGATGTCCATAAGACAACCACTAATGGAAAATGTTATCAAGGAATTTTCCTCATGGGCCTTCTTTTATCTCTCTTTGAAATAAATGAAAAGTGCTACTGGCTGAGAAAAAATATTCACTTGGTCCAGTATGACAATTCCTAAGTTCCTAGTAGTCATAAAGATAACACTTTATGAGAGTTTTATCGACCCAATGTGTGGCTTGTTTTTCAAGCCTTCCCTTGCTTTTATTGTCCCAGACAATGTAGCTTTTTTTTTTTTTTTATATAAAATCCAAGTGAAAGATGAGAAATTCACACATCTGACGTGTTCTTCACACTCTTTCAACTTCATAGCTTTTTATTTTCTGAAGAATGTCAGTATGAGCATCTTTAGGTGGAAGATTTCAATGCATGTTCTGATTTCAGTCACACAGTGAGAATACAAAAACTTCTATATGAACATGACTATAATTAATAGAAGGACAACAGGATATTTAAACCTTGGGCTCCATTCCTCATATATTCTTTCTTTTCTGTCAGCTCCAGAGCATTATTCTTTTCCTTTTCTTCCCTTATTTCTCTCAGTGCAATATACATTTATGGTCATTTTGAGTATTTAATCCTTATTCTCAATTACTTAGGTTTACCTTTACCTTTTGTAAACTTTGCTTTAATGACTGTAGCAGTTATCAACTACTCATTCTGCACATGGAGCTTGCAGTGCTATAGTGCAGCTTTTTCCACTCTGTCCATTCCATGCACTCCTGCTTGTAGACCCAGTTTCTAAGAACTGGCTTTGTTAGTCATCTGTTTGGTCACTCAGGTTTGAAATCCTTTCATGAGCTCAAACGTGTTCTACAGGGAATCATTAATTGTGCATCAAAGACATCCACAGTTTCTGGCTTCCTTAAACCTGTGTTGCTTACTGGATGTAATTAAATTCCTTGAAAAATAGCAAAGTCAAAGAGAATTAGAAATAGTTCAAAACAGGCAAGTCTTCTCTGATTTTACAGATGGAAACCACCACGGCGGTTTGCTCAGACAGGAGAGGGAAAGGAGAGACTGCATTTCACACAGAGACAACAGAAAATATAAGCAAGGCACAAGAACAGTCTGAGTGCATCTATTAGTTGGCATATAGTTGGCATCTCTTATTTTTTCAACCCAGTACAATGTTTTTAATTCTGGAAATGTTTATAGTTGATCATTTTTCATTATCATCAAATTTTTTGTATCATACACACATTAGAACAGCACAGCCTCGATTAAATTTCTGATGCATGCCTGCCTCCCCGAAGAGAGACAAGCAGAGTATTTCTGCCCCTTGGTAAGCAGATTGGGAATCAACACAAGGTGATGCCAATATGAACTCAAAAGTCAGACCGGGGCCAGACACTGCCATATGTTATAAATCTACATTATGCCATAGCTGGAAGAATTGTCTGAAATGTTATTGCTAAAAATTATTAATGAATAACTGCTGGGTTATACCCATTTCTGATGCAGATGCTGTTTGCATTGGAAGACAGCCAGGGACTGAAAACCAAATTCAGAGGGGAGTATAAATATGTCTTCTTTGATGTGCTACACCTGTCCAGCCCTTATAATGAAAAGATTCATTGCAATTTAAAGATTGATTCTTAGGAAAATGTAAATAAGCAGTAAAGGTCTTTTCCCTTAGCTTTCCAATCTCAATGATTTATTGCTAAAACCTCTTCCATTTTTCAGAGTGATTTAATTGTTCTCTTTCTGATATGGACTTGGAAAGATATCTTTAAAAGAAACTTAAAACTTTCAAGAAACTTTCAAAGAAAATAATAATAAGAAAGTATAGTGAATAAATAAAAGGAAGCAAGTAAATATTTTAAACGGTGTTGCTCAACACGTGATGATTTCCTGGAGATGCGAAAACAGCTTTTGTCTTGCAGGCAAAAATTTTGAGCTATCTTTTGACTGTCAGTGTTTCTGTTGTGGGCTGGTTTTTGACTGGAGGAATTCGTGTCTATGTGAGGGAAACATGATTGCCTTACATATAGATACAATCAGGTCCTGAAGAAGGTCCTTGAATCATCAGTCTGAAGAGTCTGCATGAGGATGCAGTTTGTATCTGCTGTTTTGTGCTTCTCTTGATACAACCTGAGATGTCACAGCACATGCTGTCGGGTGGTTTTGGTATTGATCAGGAGAGAATAGGAAACCACACATCACATTCCCAAGAAGAAAAGGAAAATAGGTAAATCAGATTTAAGAATTGCATTAGGTTCTGGACTTTCCTTAGCTGGCAGAAACTCCATTTTACTCAATAGTGGGCTTTCATTCCCAGACCTCATTTGGCTCATATTAGAACAATCCCCATAATGCAAAATAGTGTGGCTGGGCATTCCCTGGTTTTTTTTTGTTTGGTGGTTTTGTTTGCTTGTTTGGGTTTTTTGTTTGTTTGTTTTGTTGTACTGGGCATGCATCTGCAGCAATAACATTTCTTATAATCACTCTTTTCTCCTGGTGATCATTTTTTTCCTATTAATTGTGAAAATTTTGTTAGCTAGTGCTTCTTCTCTCACTATCTCTATATGCAGCTCTTTCCTAACTGCCTCTAATGCTATTAATTTCATTTCTTGTCTTCATAGGAAAAATTGATATTATAAACAATGCAAGCTGTTCCTAAAAACTTAAAATAATTACACTTGTGTCCGTGGATAAGTCTCATTTAACAAAATGTCTCAGCTGTGGATGTTTGCAATTGAACAGTGAACTTCAAGAAGCATAGTGCAAGTAGTACTGGAAATTATATTTTATAAAGAAATATTCTAAAAATTTTAAATGTCCTTTAAAAAACCATTGGGCCTCTTTTGTGGTTATGAGGGGGTTTTTCATATATTAACTCATAAATAACTGGGAAAAAAAATTTAATTAAATTCTTTATGGCAATATCCTTTGCTGATGGCCTATAAGAGTTGATTTTGCTTAGTAAGCACAGTGACAAACTCCATTTATGCATATTTCATGCTGCCTAATTCATGTGGATGCAGCTTTAAAACAATAAACTCTTTACACCACCTGCTTCCGGAACACAAAGTGAAACATAAAAGAAATCCAGCTTTTAGCATCTCCCAAGGTAGAAGGCAACTACCACTTTACCTTTGCTTTGCAGTTGTTCATGATAACACCTTCATGCTAACACTTGACAGGTTTTCAAATTACTTAATATTTTAGTGGTGGTTGTGGCAGTGTTTCAAACACACAGAATCCTAAATTCAGTTCTGGTATAAACTGATGCAATTCAATTATTCACCTGCACAATCTGTAAAATCTGTCTGGAAATGGGATTGTCTCCTTGCCCAAACTCACACACAAAAGGAAGCATACAAGGGTGGAAGCAAGGATGAAGTTAGCAAAGTTAAAGCCCAAACCAAATTAATCTGGCCAAGAGACAAGAAGAAGGGCTTCCAACAATGCATAGATAATAAAAGGCTGATTAAAGGTGCAGAACATCTCTCCTATGAGGAAAGGCTGACAGAGCTGGACTGTTTAGCCAGGAGAAGAGAAGTCTCAGGGGGTATCCTATAATGTATATAAATAACAAATGGGAGGGAGCAAGGAGGGTGGGGCCAGGCTGGTTATGATACTGCCCAGTGACAGGACCAGTCACTGCGAGGGTGACTGAGGCAGAATTCTGACCTCACTGAAATCAGCAGAGACTTGGTTTATGTTCAGTCAGATTAAAATTTGGCCCTTAAAAATTCTGATTGAAAGCCCCTTTTAATCAATGGGCAGAGTCTTATTGATTTCTACAGATCCATAACAAATCGGTAGACAAACAGCTGTGCTTAATCCTCAAATAATTTAATCAGAGGAAAATGGGACCTTGATTAGGGAGACCTGAAAGAAAAAGTCTCCCTCAAGTAAAAGCAGCTTTCATAATTTCTGTAGCTCCTTGTACTTGAGAATTTTATGGGGACAAAAACCTCTCTTCCTGACACACTACAGATGGGCATAAAGATGTGGATTAGAATGAAGTCACATTTTTGCAGTTCCGTAAAGCAGGCTCCGCGTGAGAAATGGTTTCAGTGCAGTGATTTAGGTGCAATCCCTTTTTAATTGTATCGCCTTTTAATTACCTCTGTGCTACACCTTGGGGAAATGCACTGGGGACTGATAAGGAATCTTGTTTCCAAAGTCAGAGGAGGATAAAAAAAGTAAAAGTGGTTTGTATCAAGAAGAAGAACTCTGCAGATACAATTAATTGGTAGACAAGAAACCTGTGGCTGTTCCCTTCTTAAGCTAAATGATATTAGGTTTTTAGAAGTTTCTTTTTTGTGTGAATAATCTGTCTTCTTTATAAATCTCATGACCAGCTCAATATACACAAATACTTATTTGTGGCTTTGATTATTTGTTCTTGGTGTCAATGATGTTGAATTTTTTTTCTCATTATTACTTCAATAAAATATTTAGAGATACAGATAAAGGCCATTTTCTTGTATGTTTAGAGGTCCTTACTTGTATTTCCAGGTGCAGATTTAGTGGAATCTACTGCTAGTTCCCATCTTTCAAGTCATCTTGGTTTGTAACTAATGATTTTTACAAATTGTACCAGACTCCAAGGTGGAGTTTTTCTTCTTTCCCACATACAAGCTCACCTGTTTCTGCTGTGGATTTTTTGTTGTAGGTTTTGGGGTCTTTTCTCTTTGAATAGATTATCTTCAAGCTATCCTTTCAGACAGATGCCAAGTTTCGTTTATATTCTGTTTCATTGCAAGAGATAAATGGAGGTCTCTGTTCCTGTTTGGTTGCCTCTGATCCACCTCTTCTGTACCTGGTATAGATGCACACAGTGTTGGCTTTTATCTTTGAGTCTGTTTCTGCTTCTTGTGGACACCTTTCAGAATCATTCCTTTCAAAAATTAATACTGTGAGGAAAGTGTTTTTTTCTTTCTTCTTGCTTGCTTTTACAACATGTGAATATTTGGGGATGGATGGTGTACTTCCAGTTCTCTGTCAGATCAGAAGCAATGGACTGGACTCTAATTTAGGAAAAATTTAAATGAAAATTGTTATTTCTTTGAAATATACCTGTATTTAATGTTAGATGTGGAAAGAGATCTGTTATACACCTGAAAAAAATACCCAGGGGGGACTGTGGAAGTAAAGTAGCTGAGGGAGATTTTGCAATGCCTGTTATCTGAAGTTCATCTCACAAACTGAAGCTGTTTCTCCTACTTTTAAATGACTGTGGAAATTGGGAACGACTATAGGAGCCATAAGCAAGATTTACAGATAATTTACAAGATCTCCCCAGTACTTGTTTCAATTTTCTTCCCTTTAAGAAGCTTTACTTTTCATACTATCTCACAAAGGAGGTCGGAAACCTGAGGTCAGACAGGAATCATAAAGCTATTTTCAATAGACCACACTGTGATGTCCCTGGAGCAACACAAAGTCTTCCTCTGGCTCTGCCAGTGCCTCAGTAGCTATTAGAGTGGCTGGGAAAAGTCAAGTGGCCTTAATTTGCCTCATGAGTCTTCTGGCTTAAGTATTTTGTCACATTCCATTAGCATTTCACCACTGACATTTCCATGGAACAGAGGAATGAAAGATCGGGTGAACGTTTCAGCTTAATATTTGCGTACAATTTCGGTGAGCATCAAATGACATTTCAGAGACTGTTATTAATATTGTCAGGAGATCAAGTTGAGCTCAGAATATCACTCCCAAGGGTCCGTGCTTTTGTCCTCAGATGAACAAAAGGAAAGCATCATTGAAAAGATGACCTTGCACATTGATGCCCAAGCACACCAAATCAAAAGAGCCCGGGTTTGAAAGAGAATGACTGTACTTCCTAATAGTTTGCACTTCATTCTTATCAGTTCCGATTATGGGACTGCAATGACTTGCTGGCCGCGTTCACAGCATTCTTCCCAGCCTTCAGCAGTGCTTGAGGTAGAAGGGAGACTTATATCCCAGCTACTCCTATTAACAAACTTTCCATTAGGCAAGCACGGAACACACACATGCAGAAGTCAATCTGCAGTGTCTAATGGATAAAGATTTTCCCTTGTTTGATTTTTGCTTATTCATCTATCTCTCACATTAATTATTGGCACATATGATGACATTTCTTCCACGAGGAATTCAAATTCTTTTCTTAAATATGAATTTGAAGATCAGAGATTCATAGAATATCCTGAGTTGGAAGGGACCCACCAAAGATCATCAAGTCCAATTCCTATCCCTGTACAGGACAACCTCAAGTATCACACCACATGCCCAAGAGCATTGTCCAAACACTTCTTGAACTCTGTCAGGCAGGCTGTGAGCACATCCCTGGGAACTCTATTCCAATGCCCAACCATCCTCTGGGCGAAGAATCTTTTCCTGACATCCAGCCTAAACCTCCCGACACAGCCTCAGGCCATTTCCTCGAGTCCTGTCACTGGTCACCAGAGAGAAGAGATCAGTGCCTGCTCCTTCCCTTCATGAGGAACAGACCACAGTGAGGTCTCCCCTCAGTCTCCTCCAGGCCAAAAAAAACAAGTGGGCTCAGCTGCTCCTCATATGGCTTCTGGTTTAGACCCTTCATCTTTGCAGCTCTTCTGGATGAGCTTTATATCCCTCTTATATTGAGATGTTCAGAACTGCACACAGGGCTCGAGGAGAGGCTGCACCAGTGCAGAGCAGAAATGGACAATCAGGTCCTTTCACCAGCTGGCATCCCTGGCGCCTGAGGNCGGCTGCCCGGCGTTCCCTCGGCCGCTGTCTGGCGTTCCCTCAGCCGCTGCCTGGCGTTCCCTCAGCCGCTGCCCGGCGTTCCCTCCCTCAGGCGCTGCCCGGCGCTCCCTCGGCCGCTGCCCTGCGCTCCCTGAGGCGCTGCCCGGTGTTCCCTGAGGCGCTGCCCGGTGTTCCCTCAGCCGCTGCCCGGCGCTCCCTCGGCCGCTACCTGCCGTCCCTCCCGTCCCCAGGCTTCCCTGGCCCCTGCTCCCACTGCTCTCTACGCACGTAGATGATGCCCCGTCCTGGAAGTATTCAAGGACAGGTTGGATGCGGCTCTGAGCCCTACTGGAAGGTGTTTCTGGCAATCNAGGCTGCACCAGTGCAGAGCAGAAATGGACAATCAGGTCCTTTCACCAGCTGGCATCCCTGGCGCCTGAGGCACCCTAGGACACGGCTGGGTTTTCATTTAAAAACCGTCCAGAGTATTTCGACGGTAGGGGTTTTTGGTTTCATTTCTAATGATTTTATTTACTTAAACTCAACTCCCTTAGAGGCTTTCCAGGGACACTTTCCACAGCTTGTCCTGGCGTGAGGGCAGAGCGCAGCCGGCGCGGGCTTTGCCGAAGGGCCCTGGCACACGGCAGGGCGCGGCGGTGTGGCGGGGCAGGGGCGGTGCCCGGAGTGTCCCCCAAGGCTCCCCGTGTGCCCGGGGTGTCCCATAGGGGTCCCTTTTGCCGGGGGTGTCCCATAGGGGTCCCGTTTGCCCGGGGTGTCCCATAGAGGTCCCGTTTGCCCGGGGTGTCCCCCGGGGCCCATCGCGTGTGCCCGCAGCCGCGGCGGCCCCGGCCGGCAGCGCCCGCCATNTTTTTTTTTATTTTCTGGGTGCTGATTGCCGCTGTTTGTCCCGTTAAGGAGTCTAGAGTGTCAATCGAGCAGCATTCCGCTTCTGGGTGCTGTACATAAGGGCACAAAGGCAGCCAGCCCATGTGTCTTTCCCAGCCTGAAGGCACTAGCCAGGCTGAAAATGGCAACGTGGCTTTAGGAAAAGCAGCTTTGGGATGCTGAGTGGTGAGATATGGAGCTATAGAACAGAGTGTGGGCTGTCCGCTCTGCGTTTACTCAACAGTTTTGAGAGACTGCTAGGCTTCCTCCTGTTCTGGGCTCAAAAAAGAAAGAAGAACAAAACAAACGAACAAACAAAAATGAAAGGAAGAAAGAAAGAAAGAAAGAAAGAAAGAAGGAAAAGAAAGGAAAGAAAAGAAATAAAAGAAAGAAAAGAAGGAAAGGAAGAAAAAAAGAAAGAGTGAAGAAGTATTATTGTGTAGAGGAGAGACTGTAACAAAGACCTATTAGAGTTCGCCCAGACTCACGAGGGAGGTCTGTTTTAACAGCAGGAGTTGAACAACTGCGTATCAGTTGAATTTAGTGCAGTAAACACAGCAATATTCGTCCTTCACTGACGTAAGTCCTTAGGACTTCAGTCCGCTCTGGGTTAGATAAGTGGAGTTAAGAACAGGACTTCTCAAATAATCACTTATTACAGCCATTCTTCATGTCCCTGAGACTTATCACCATTCAGCCTTTTGAGGATATTCTTAAAGAGGGGGCTGAAGAGCAAACATATCATCACCTGTGTTGTTGTACGACTAACCCTTAGCACAACAGAGGTGAACAAGTGTTTGATCTGCCATCCATGATAAAATACTTCAGAGTTGCTGACTGATAACGTTTTTTGGGGAAGTGAAGGCTTGTAGGAATAAATGTCTCAAGAGAGAAATTCTCTTCTTGCTGAATCTGTCTGAAAAGTCTTTTGTATGTGATTAACCATTTCCAAACAGTGTAATGCATGGCCATCCTTAATTTGCAACAAGACTGCTGCATAGTTTTGTTAAAATTCACTTCAGAGTTCATAATTTTGAATTTAAACTTTATGTTAACACCAAAATCACATCCAGATGGATTTAAGCCTTGACACTGCTGATAATCCAGAGTCAATGAAGAATATTAGTGTTCAATTAATCAAGAGATTTGCACACAAAACGTTAAATCCAGACTGTGTTTTTTAGAACAACAAAGCTATAGAAAATAAATTACTGTGTGGACTGTTTTACTGAAGAGTATGTGGGAAGTAATCTGTTAGTGTAAAGACAAAATTAGACAAGATTTTTTAACACTGAGTAAATGGTGATATATTAAGTACTTTGAATAGAGTTAAGATGACAGCAAAAGCCATAATAATTTCACTGTCAGTTAAAGGTGCAATTGCCAGAAAATTGAAAAATGTAGGGAAATTCTCTGCAGTGCTTGAAGAATCAATGTTGGCCATATGTGCCCATACAAAGCTGCCGTGGAGAAGATAGAACTGACTGATCTTTTCAGTGCAGTCTCTGAGGCATGAAAGTCATTCTGAAGTTTAATTGAAGTTGGGAGAAGCCAGTTTCTGACAGAAGATATTTGTTTTAACTGTTTTGTGGGAAATGAATGTAATCTTTAATTTTCAGCATGCAAAACACTCAGACATTCATAGATAAAGGTGGTCTATTAAACTTATCACCTTAAATTTGGGTCAGCAATTATTCAACCAAGGTACTATTTCGAGCTGTAAATATTATTTCATTTCTTTTACTCAGGAAACAAGCAATGAGTTATCTTATAAGTATAATTGAAGAAGAAGGAAATTCTAACATGACCTCTTTCTTCATGCCTTTCAAAAAAGATGCTTAAAATTGACTTGAATATGAGTGCACTATGGTTGTTGTTCAAATCAGTTATTGCAAGCTCAATAATGCTTTGCTACTGCCCTATCCTGTGCACTCAGAGTACACGATCTTCTGGTCAGGGGTCTCCCCTTCATGATGGATGTGGATAATCTTCCTGGATGGACACATAAACAGAGTTTTCAGCTGCTGCAGTAGCACTGGTAGTAAAGCATTTCTGTTGTGACCTCCTGAAATCCCTTTGCAATGCCACTTGTGCCATTCAATAATTTTCAAGCCTAATCTTGGTCCCACCAAACTTCCATGGAACTTCCATGCACAACTGGAAGCTGTGTTTTCCAGAAACTGAAGTCCTGACTGGGATTCAGTGACTGAATTTTGTTTGTCTGGCAGGAAATCAAGGACCCCAGTTTCCTCCTCCATGAACGGGGACAATGCTATTGATCCCGAGTGGAATCTGCTCTGAGATATGCAGTTGCAAAGTGTTGAGCATATATCATCATGGTATCGTTTTAAAGGGATCAGACCTTACCAGGGCTGTTTTCATACTCACATTCATCATTCTCAAGACAACCAATTTGCACTCCCAGTCTAGGCACCAACACAGATTTGTTTTGTTCTGCTCTGTAATTGATATGTACTGCTTGAAGGTAGGGAACTTGAAGGTAGGGATATATACATAAAGTTAATAATAAGTGTATGAAAGGAATATGATTTTAGGACACACAGTTGTTTAGAGGTCCTTTCTAATTTTTTCAGTGTAGGGATCAATTTTTGTTTTAAAGGCACATCTTTGTCTTTGCAAATGTTTCTTTTGTGCAGTATTATAGAGAAAAAATTTAAGCTAACCTTTTCAGAGTAAATAAGTGACTTCTTTACAAGGATAAATTACAATTTTCTTATATTATAAATGAAAATTTTCCCTGATATTAAATGAAAGTTTATGAGTTCTGTGATATTATGATATCTTTGACGTCATTAAAAGGTGAAAACACCTAAATTTGAGACTGGTTTAAAAAATAAAGACATTTTAGAACCATAGTGTTACAATGCACAATCTGAGCTCTACTGAAACATGCCTTTTACCAAGAAATACAGCTGTTAACAAAATGTCACCTTATCTATTCAATGATGGTAGAAATGGGGGGAAAATGAATTCATTTTAAAGGGTTATCTGAGGATTCAAATAAAATAATCAGTGAGCAAAAAATAATGACAAGATAGTAATCACAGCCTTATCCTGTTTTGAACTGCTGAATGACACTGAACCAGCTCTTAATAGCACTTGTGTGCTTGGAGCTATATGGTGCATTCAAGGAAGAAGCCTAGAAAAAATTGAAATTCAAAAAAAAAAAAGAGTACACGTGTTTGTTTAACTAGTTATTAATTGCTAAAGAGAATGCTATTTAAATAAACATGTTTATACTTTTCAAAATATAGATATATTTATANTTATGATATCTTTGACGTCATTAAAAGGTGAAAACACCTAAATTTGAGACTGGTTTAAAAAATAAAGACATTTTAGAACCATAGTGTTACAATGCACAATCTGAGCTCTACTGAAACATGCCTTTTACCAAGAAATACAGCTGTTAACAAAATGTCACCTTATCTATTCAATGATGGTAGAAATGGGGGGAAAATGAATTCATTTTAAAGGGTTATCTGAGGATTCAAATAAAATAATCAGTGAGCAAAAAATAATGACAAGATAGTAATCACAGCCTTATCCTGTTTTGAACTGCTGAATGACACTGAACCAGCTCTTAATAGCACTTGTGTGCTTGGAGCTATATGGTGCATTCAAGGAAGAAGCCTAGAAAAAATTGAAATTCAAAAAAAAAAGAGTACACGTGCTTGTTTAACTAGATATTAATTGCTAAAGAGAATGCTATTTAAATAAACATGTTTATACTTTTCAAAATATAGATATATTTATAGAAATACATACACAGAACATACATAATCAGAAATACATAATCAGAATGCCCAAAATAACTTTTATGCCATAAGGGCAAATTAAGGGCAGGTTATGCTGTTTTCAATTCTTACACCTTGGCTTTCACTGAAGAGTTTTGTTATCTACATTGTGCAGGTCAGTCTTACCTACTGGTATTTTAGGATCTGGTGGTTCCTCATGATTTGAGGACCTGCAGGCCCAGTTATTCTTATATTTCCTCCTGCTGCCAGTAATTGCTATTTCAACTATAGCTCTGAATTTCTGCAGTAATTAACTCATAACAGCAACTACGTGAGTAACGATTGAACCCATGTTTTACTGTTATAAATATCCTTTACTTTTTGGCTGCAAAGGCTTATACAAATACAATTCCTTATCATGATACATTTTCTGTTTCATTAAATCTCCTTGCACACATTTGCAGTACCTTTGTTGTGAGCTTTGGGTTGATACCAACTAGGCTGTTTCTAAGCTTTGTATTGAACAATATTTTAGAACTTAAACAGTTTAAAGTTAGCAGTTTCAAAGTTGCTACTCTAGTTTTGCTTGTTCCATCATGCCCTGACATTTTCCTCAGAGGAACCAAGAGCAGTTTGTGACACAACGTGGAAGGGCCTGCTCAGGTTTAAGGTGCCTGCTTTTCATAGCTCACTTCTGCTGCTAATGCATAAATTTTCCCTGTTGATCATGTTTTATCTGACAACCTCACAGAAATATCTAGGAACACCTCGGTACACTGAAGTGGTCTTCAGTGCTAATCATTTGGGAAATGAAGTCACTGCTGGGACACCTGGCTCCCACATCCTCGCTTGTCAGCAGAGAACTGTTGAGGTGTCTATACCACAGGCTTCTGCCTTGTCATTAAAGGTGGCATAAGCTCAT
The DNA here is from genome assembly GCA_013400675.1 of Oxylabes madagascariensis. NCBI lineage: Eukaryota > Metazoa > Chordata > Aves > Passeriformes > Timaliidae > Oxylabes > Oxylabes madagascariensis. The sequence continues at coordinate 50,538 of VYZR01002428.1, read as the reverse complement.
ATTGTCAGCAGTAGAAAATAGCAGAACTCACTGTGTCAATCTGTCCTCTGACTGTCGCTCAAAAGACCCTGTAGGTGTCCCAGAGATGTCCCATAGCTCTGGTGCTGAATCTGCCAGCCAGGTAGGCAGACATAATAAGGTATTTGACTTGTTAGATGTTTCAAGGGATGTTAGATCCCTTTGCTTGGGTAACTGAATCAAGTTACTAATGTCAGACAGATCTTGCATTTCCTTACACTTGCAAATTTACCTTTCCAAGACATATTGATTTTTGCACCTAGCTCTGAGTATTCACAGTAGAAATAGTCTTTCCATGATGTAATCTGACCTTTACCTATGTTCCACATGACCAGTTTTCATTTCACATACTTAACTATATCTTCACCTGGCACAGTGATTTGTGCAGGTTTTAAACTTATAATTAGAAAGAAACATTCCTGATATTTAAAGTAATAGTTCAGTCACAGTGTGTAGCTACTCTTGAGCAAATCCCACTAGGAAATGTTCTCTAAAGTAGCTGTTAGTGTTGCAAATACCTCTGTGTTGAATACAGAGGCATAGTGTTCTATAAAACATATGTACTATACTTCTTCGGATAATTTTTGTCCTTCCTTCTCTGCAGCCCTTTGGAAAATGGGTTTGCATCTTGCAGATCTGACAGTCCTGTGAGATGTTGGGACATCACCAACATCTGCCAGTTTCCCCTGCAGGCCATGTGCTCTTCCCCACCTCTCGCCTATCTTCAGACTCTTTGAGTTTTACTTTTGTTTTGCCTCTGATACTTCTGTGGACCCATGTTCTCAAAAATTCAGCCACAACTTTTCTCTTCTAAATATGTAATCTCTTCACTACATTCTGGAGAATGACACAATTGCTTTTCTTTTGAGTTGGGATGTTCTGTCTCAGGTCTCCAAGCATTGTCATAATCTGTTCTCAAATTAGGGATTCCACAAAACCTTCAAAATTGCATGTCTGCCTTAGTAGCCTCAGAGGTGATATAAATGCTTCCAAAATTTCTCCCAGTTTTTGATCTGTTATGAAACTGGTACAGTTCTTTATTTTCTCTGAAAGTACAATATTATTTCAAATCTCTTTAGAGCAGTTAGATAACAGTTCATTCATTCTTCTTTCTGTAAGTGTAGGCTGCTAAACAAATGCAGCACTTCACACACAGCAAAATGGGAAAAACAGAAAAATCTTGCTTATGTTATTTTGCAGTAGTTCTGCATCCCATCTTGAAAAAGGACATATTTTTTCTTTGTGTATGTGTCACTTTCCTGGACAATTTCAGATGCAAAGGAATAACACTGTAGACTCATCTAATAGGAAAGGGACGCTGCCCTATTTTGCCATCTTTTTCTTCTCTTCAAGCATGTTTTCATATCTTACATCTACTTGTAATCCCACTGAATGCTCAGGGTTTCTGTGTGGAGTTTATAGGCTTGAATGTAACAGCAAAGAAATAAATGAAAAACTGTATGAAAAAGCTTGAGAGGGAGAGGAAGACAGAAGTGCTAATCATAAAGCTGACTTTTCAGTTTAAAAGCTGTCAAAGCAGAATATTCCAGAGTGTTGGATTTCAGCTTTAGCAGCAAAAGTCCAAATAATTTTAAAAACAACTATTCACAGAACTGGCATGTGTTTGAAGGTATACATTGGGTAATTGCTTTGGGAGAAGAGCTCAAGGGAATGGGNGTTGCATAAGAACAGTTGACAGCTCTTTGTTCCTGAATTCTGCAGGAAATGTATGAATTTTTAAAACAAACCCACACCCCTTTCTTTTCATTACATCTTTCCCACTGTGTCTTTTTCTGTTTAAAAATACCACATCTCAGTGTTTTCTCTCTACGTAAGCATAGAGATACACAGGATATATATTTTCTTTTACAGAAAATGTGGTGCTTTT